>VUQJ01034150.1:0-12015 GCA_015108635.1 Andinoacara biseriatus | reverse complement strand
GCATGGCGGACCTCCCCCATGGGGTGATTAACACTATTCAAAATGCTAGGGCATCCTCCACTAGGTCTCTGTACAACAGTAAGTGGAGGGTGTTCGAGGCCTGGTGCCACGATAAGGGTCAAATTCCCTTTCAGTGTCCAGTTGGCCTGATTCTGTCATTCTAACAAGACTTGATTGACCAGCATAAGGCCTTTTCCACAGTTAAAGTGTACTTGGCTGCCATTGCTGCCTTCCATATAGGGTTTGGTGATAAAACAGTTAGCCAACACCCGTTGGTTTGTCGTTTTATAAAGGGGGCCCGCAGGTTACTCCCTGTCTCCAGGCTGCTGGCACCCCCCTGGGATTTGGCAGTGGTTTTGGATGGGCTCTGTGGCCCTCCATTTGAGCCTCTACAGGAGACTGATTTAAAGCATCTGTCCCTGAAGCCTGTGTTGCTGCTGGCTTTAGCCTCGGCTAAGCGTGTCAGTGACATTCATGCTCTTTCGGCACACCCGTCATGCACTCAATTTGCCCAGGGGCAGGCTAGGGTGCTGCTGAAGCCCAACCCGGCATATGTGCCTAAGGTAGTTGGGTCATGTGTGCCTATTACCTTGACAGCATTCTCCCCACCTCCTTTTTCTTCTGATGAAGAACAGAGGTTGCACATGCTGTGTCCTGTTCTTGTTCTGCGTACATATTTGGACAGTACTAGTAGTTTCCGGAAGAGTGACCAGGTTTTCATTTCATGGGCGGGTCCTCACAGGGGAAAACCTATCACTAGGCAATGGCTCTCACACTGGATTGTGGAGGCGATTGCTCTGGGATATTCAGTTCAGGGGCTGCAGGCTCCAGAGGGCCTGCGGGCTCACTCCACTCGTGGTCTGGCAGCATCTTGGGCCCTGTTTAAAAGGGTGTCCATCCAGGAAATTTATGCAGCTGCAAGCTGGTCTTCACCTCTCACTTTCGTCCGGTTCTACAGACTGGATGTCTCTGCTCCAAGTGTAGCCCAAGCAGTTCTAAGCTCTTGGTTCTCACTTGGATAGGTGGACTACATGCTTTTTGCTGGCGATTGCTTGAGATAAGCTTGTCTGGCAATACGGGAGTCTCCATTTCTCATAGTGAGACATCGAAACGAATGCTAGGAATGAGAACTTTGGGTTACTTACGTAACCCCGGTTCTCAGAGTAGCATGAGTGAGACGTCTCACCAGACAGCCCTTCTTGCTGGGGCGAAGCAAGAAGAGGTGCTTATCTTGAATAATGACTATGTTGTACCACAGGCTACTTAAGGGAGGAGTGGCTCTGCCTGACATGGTCATCGCGATCACCAGCCAATCAGGATTGGCGGAATGAGATAAATACTTCTAAGGAAAACGCAAGGAGGCGCATCACATAGTGAGACATCTGACTCATGCTACTCTGAGAACCGGGGTTATGCAAGTTTCGCTCTAAGAGCTCGATGCATGCACTGATGCATCGGTGTTGGCGGACCCATCACTAGTATGAGCAATTCAGAAACAATTTGAAAACAGAGAGAGAGGAAAAAAAAGTTATTTATTAACTGATTAAGCTGTGTTTTAGACTGCTTATTGCTAGAGGATCTACTAGCAATAAGCAGTAGTACAGCCGTGTCTGTTTCTAAATGACGGCTTTACAGCAGACAGCCGCTCCAACTCTTGCCGATACTGTGTAATGTTACATTTGTAAGGTTCAGAACCGAAATTGTTCAACTCTTTTCAAGCATTTGAAATTTAGTCATGCTTTGTATCCAGGGCACAAATTGCGTTTGAAATGTGGGGAACATAGCTGTTCATCTGTTTTGTTTTGTTTTTATACATATTCCAGGTTCAAGAAGCACTTAATGAAAGCACATGAACACATTTGCCACAGATTCTGTTTATAAGGACAATGTTGGTACAGACACTGTTGAGACAGATGATGTTGCTGCACTTCTGTTGGTCAACAAAGTCATGCTAAAAAGAGACAGTTAATGGATATGTGTAGCTCTGTTATTGCCCAAGTTCAAGCAGCTGGAGGTTCTGAAAATATTGTGCAGTCTTTAACTTGTTCAATGGAGGAGGCTGTTGATGATGTCCATATTCAAGCCCAAGATGCTGTTCTTAAGTATCTTTCATCTGAGGTGAATGAACAAACCTTAAACAAAGTCAGAGAAAGTTTTGAGAACATAGAAAATCTATTCACACACCTTAACACTGAAACAAAGAGGCAAAGGTATTTTGAAAAAAATGGGAAATTGTCAAACCAATAGAGCATGTTCTTGGAGTATGTTATGATACACGTTTGGATAAAACCACAGTGAGCTAGATTGCAGTGAGGTCTTAAGGTCTTGCCCCTGATTGAATGTGCCTTGTGTATCCACAGCTTCATGGGTGGAAAAACTTTGGAACAGAATACCACATTGGAGTGATGGTCTGTACAAATATTGAAAATGAAATGCCTGGTTTGTAATGTCACCTTGTGGTGTGCATTATTTACCTTTTTAACACCACATTTTGTTTTGTGAGTAACACTATACTGGTGTTACTTTTAACACTTTTAACTTTCACAAATGTTATTTTAACATCAGCTAGTGTGGACACATATAGACACTTTGTTGGTGTTGAAATTAACACTGTGGGTGTTAAATTAATGCTGGAATTTTTACTGTGTACTGCGTACTGGTGCACAGTCACAGTCCTGGGTTTATAACCCAGTGTTTTTAGATTTTGGATTTTTACTTTTCTATTGTTTAAGGTTAATGTTTTTTTTTTTTAAATAATTCCAATTTTTTTATTTAGAAATAACATGAAGAAAATGTTTCATCTGTTCACAAGGTGTGGTACTATATTTTACAATTCTCTTTTCAGTTGGTTTTAGTATTCCAAATATTGTAACTCTTCATGTGGTTGTCACACATCCGGTATTCTTTTTTTTTTAAATAATAAAGCAACATTTCAATACAGTTAAACAATAGAGTAGCTAAGGAACAATGGGTGTCACCTCGCTTTCATCCGTTATGAGTCTAGTGTTCATGAAAGTCCACCAGGGTGTCCAGCATTTTTCAAATCTATCGTGTTCCAGTCTCAGTGCAAATGTCAGTTCTTCCATCCGGAGAATGTCCTGAATGATGTTTGTCTAGTCTTCTAAAGTAGGTGGTTTGTCAGCCATCCATTTCCAAGTAATTGCTTTTTTACTGGCAGTTAGCATTGTATTAAACATATATGTCTTATAAAACCCCTTTACACAGTTTGGCCACTTGCCTAGGTATAAAATCTCAAAATCTAAAACAATATTGGCCCCAATAACACTTTCCACACTCTGTTTGATTTCCCCTCAGTAAGAAAGTAACTTAGGGCAGCTCCAAAAGATGTGGCGATGACCAACTTGTTTCCACCCACATGACCTCCACCATGAGCTATCTGCATGTCTGCCTCTCTGGTATGGTGTTCTGAAGAAGCGTATAACATTCTTCCAGGCAAATTCCCTATATGTTAGTGATGATGTACATTTCCAGCAGTTGTTCAAAATATCTAACCAGTCATCAGTGTGGATTTGATGGTGGCCCTCTTTTTCCCATTTCTCCTTGATATATAACGTATCCTCTCCTTCCAGGTTTTGTAGCTCATTATATATTTTAGATATTAGTTTGTTGGTGGAGACTGATTGGTATGATTTTAGAGAGATATTTAGAATACCAACAAGAGGCCTGTCTGGTTCATCTTTGTTTGTTTTTTCTAAATAATGCCGGATTTGTAGAAAGCGAAAGAAGTCTTTATTATCAAGACTGTATTTCTGCGTAATATCTTGAAAGCTCCTCAGGAAGCCTTTATGGTAGAGATCATTATATTTTACCAGGCCCTTTTCGATCCATTTTTTAAAGGTGCTATCTGTTTTATTTGTAATAAAGTCTTGGTCATAACCTATCCATCTGATGGGTAAGCAGGATTCTTTATTTTCTTTTACTAGTTTTGACCAAGTCTTAAGTGCTATTTCTGAGCGTGGGCTAAGTTCCTTAAGGTCTTTTAATAAATCTATATTACCAATTGTTGCTTGCAGGGGGATACTGATGTTTGTACATTCAATTTCTTTCCATTTTGCTGTGTAGGAGGGGTTACACATCTCCACTAATGGATTCATTTGTGCTGCCTTGTAATAGTTTTTCATGTTAGGGAGTGCAAGGCCTCCTTTATTTTTAGCCAGCTGTAAAGTTTTGAATCTAATCCTTGGTTGTTTCCCCTGCCAGATAAATCTGGATATCAACTTATCAATTTCTTGGAACATAGATTTGGCTGGTTCTGCTGGTATTATCTGAAAAAAATATAGTACTTTTGGCAACATCATCATTTTGATAGCTTCCACTCTTTGCACAAGTCCCAGGTAAGGCATAAGGCTCCATCTGGATAGGTTGTTTCTTATTTTAATCATTAATGGGTCGTAGTTTGCAGGGACAATATTTTTTGTGTCCTTAGGAATGGTCACTCCCAAATATGCGATTGATTCCATGTCCCAATTTATTTTGAAGTTGTCTTTGACAATTTTATTAGGCGAGTATTTGAAAGTTAGGACCTGAGATTTGTGGGGATTCAGTTTATAGCCCGAGAACCTCCCATATTCCACCAATGTTTTGTATAATTCTGGGAGGGATTCCTGAGGATTAGTCAAATAAATTAAGATGTCATCAGCAAATAGGGCTAACTTTTGTTCTTTATGATTAATTTCAATTCCAAATAATTTGGTGTTTTGTCTAATCCATTGTGCCAGACATGGGGCATCCTTGTCTACAGCCCTGTTCAATTTTTATTTCTCCTGATAGTCCCCCATTAATCCTGATCCTACCAGTAGGCTTATTGTACAGTTCCTGAATTATCTTTAAAAATTTATTGGACAAGTTAAATTGGGACAAGGATCTGAGTAAGAATGACCAGTCTATGGTGTCAAACGCTTTTTTGCGCGTCTAAGCCCAGTATAATTGCTATGATTAATTACGTTTAGTGTTCGCCTAATGTTGTCTCTGGTTCATCTTTCCTTTATGTAACCTGTCTGGTCTAAGTTTATAATATCTGGGAGGATATGTTCCAGTCTTTTGGCTAATATGGACGTAAACAGTTTATAATCCTGGTTTAGTAGACTTATTGGGCGATAGTTTGAACAGTTCAATTTGTCTTTGCCTTCTTTTGGGATAACTGTAATCCTTGTCTCCTTCCATGAGGGGGGAGTCTGTCCCCTGTTTAGAACCCAATTAAAAGTTCTCAAAAGAGCAGGGGAAAGTTCTTATAGAACTTATAAAACAGACACAAATCAGCACACAACAATCAACAATCAAAGGAAGCCAGCCATCCATCACAAATCAAAGTTTTAAGTCCTGAACTAAAGGAAGTCCGTCCAAAGAGGTTTCACGTACTCAGTCCACTTGGTCCAGATTTTATAGAATTTGTCTTTTTGCATCCTGAGGGAGAAAGACAACTTTTCCATGGCAACTATATCGCGTAGTATGTCTTCAATAATAGGGGGCTCCCCTTTCCACCATTTTCTAGTGATGGCTTTCTTACTTGCAACAACATATTAATCTTTTAATCAGTAATCAGTAATTAATCAGTAATCTTTTATCTCCATCGCTCCACTTGGACACAGATACATCACCCAAGTATATTGTTTCACATTTAAAAGGGAATTTTAGCTCCAAATATATTATTAACATGTTCACATCTCTTCCCAGTAGCTGGTTATAACCTGACAATCCCAAAAAATGTGATAGTGGTTTTGCACCCCTGGTCCAACACTGTCTCCAACATGCGTCTCTATGTTTTTGGTATTTGGGTTTCTGATTTTGCGTATTGTCCTCTCTGCTTGTTGTTTTCTTAATCTGTATGACAGTAGTTTCAGTGCTTTTCCCCCAGTGTCATAGTACTGCTGTTTTATAAAGAGAAGATTCTTCTGTATCTCCTGTGTATTTATTTCATCTATTTCATTCTTTATTATATTTATTTCGGCTTTAGTATTGTCTTTCTGTAATCTCAATAACTTGTCATTTAAATCCTTCAATTTTTGAGTTTTGAGTTTCTTCACTGTTGATGAAATAGCTATTATCTTCCCTCTGATAACGGCTTTCGGTGCATCCCATAACACGGATGGTGACACTTCACCATTATCATTAAGCTCCAAATATAACCTAATTTCAGATTTTAGTTTTTTCTTTGATTACATTATCTTTTAAAGTATTTGTATTTAACCGCCAAAGAGTAGATCTCAGGTTATTGTTTAAGTGGAGTGACAGGTAAACAGGATTGTGGTCTGAGAGCGTACTGACACCAATTTCACATTTGGCAGCACTAAAAAGGTCATTTTTAAACATGAAAAAGTAATCAATACGGGAGTACACATTATGGGCGGCAGAGCAATGTGTGTAGTCTCGGCCTGTAGGGTTCAATTCTCTCCATATGTCCACGATTCCCAGTTCTTTCATTAACAAATTTATTCTTTTACTTATATTTCTGTTATCTGATTTACCATTGGATGAGTCTATTCTCGGATGTAATTGCATGTTGAAATCGGCGACTCCTCTTCTCTTTTCTGAACTGCGGGAGGAAAAACTGATTTTTCCTCCCACAGTTCAGGAAAGTGAAACAACTCTTATCGGCTTATCTTGCATTAAACTATTTCACCAGGTAAGTAGGACAGTTAAGAACATGACACCTTCCCTTCCTCTGCACATAACAGCAGAAGAAAAACAAAAAATACAGTAGAACTTTCACAGCAAATCCAGAAACTAACAAAATGAAACAAGAAAGGTGGCTCCCTTTGTAGGGGTCTAAACTAATGACCCTGCAGCCACTAGTGGGCACTCTAAGGCAGGCCCTTCCCCTGTGCCCAGTGAAGGGGGCGCTTAGTAGCTTTAGCGGCTTCGCCGTATCCTGCAGTCACTCTACAGAACCCTCAGTTTACCTTTATATTTGTCCATATTTGAAAGGTGGTTGTTAAAAGGAGGAAAGAAGAATAAAATAAAATAATCAATCAAAAAGGCCCGTATCTTTATTCCGACGTGGTGTTGGTTGGAGGTCGTCTGAAAGTGCGAAGCTTCACCTTGTAACTCTCCTCTCTGTCTCTGTCTCGTTTTGGACTGTCCCGCTTTTGTCCAGGTCAGCTGTCTTAGTCTTTCTGTAAGGGACTCTGGATCTTTGGCGGTTTTAACGGCGTATCCTTGTCTTCTCAGGTCTTTCGCTACTTCTGCTGCAGTGCTGGTCTTGTCTTTATATTTTACTCGCAGTCTGGCTGGGAATAAAGTCTGGAACTTGATTTGTTTCTCTTTCAGAACTGCGCGGATCCTGGCGTATTCTCTCTGTTTGTTGATAATAGTCTGTGGGTAATGGTGGTCGAGATTTACCTGTTTTCCCATCCATTTAAACCCCTTCATCTGCCAGGCCTTGCGGATCAGCAGATCCTTAGACTTGAAACTACCAAACTTAACAATGATGGAGCGTGGGGGGGCTCCCGTTGGTGGCTGGGTCCCAAGGGAGTGATGTGCCCTTTCAATATGTAGGTCTGGCATCTCCTCCCTGGACAGCTGAAGACCCTCGCGCAGTAGCTTTTCGGTAAACGATGTCATGGTTGTGAAATCTTTTTTGGCTCCCTTGCAGACACCGTAAAATCCTTTTGTTGTCTCTCCATGAGCGACTTTCCAAATCTGTTAGCTTGTCCTCTAACTTTTCGTGCAGTTTTAGCATCTCTGCCGCAGCCTCCTCCACAGTTTGTATTCTCTCCTCAGCTTGTTCTATTTGCTCTCCTACTTCTTCCAGCCTTGTGTTCAATCTGGATACTTCACCCCTAATTGACTCCAGCTGTTCTTTGTTTTCCTGCCGAAAATCTCTAAGTTCCTGATGGATTACGTCCAGGTCGGCCATGGTTTCGGGTTTTCCTAATTAGCTTTAGCGTCGGCTGTAGGGCGTAATAACTGTATTATTCCTCCCATCTAGAAATGAACCTCTCAAGTTGATGTCTGCCCCCTTTATGTAAATATTTTTAAAGAATATTTGTTCCATAAAGGAGCTTTAAGTAAACTTCGCTGGGGTTCTGTCAGGAGCTCAGTCAACGTGCTGCCATCATGGCGATGTTCCACCGGAAGCCGTAACACAGCATTTCTACTTAATATTTACACATCAGAAAACCAACTGAAATGTATCTATGTAATGTAAGAGTATTAAAATACACGGCTCAAAATCATCACTGAAGAAATAAGCAGCCTGAAATCTTTTCATTTAAAAAAAAAACAAACAAAAAAAACCAATAGTTTTTTGGTCCAAACTGAGTCACACTGCAAACAAGAATAACAAATATTTGTGCCATCCTACCCAAGTGCATCTCCCCTCGATGTAGTACTTGCAGATGGCCTTTCCTTTCTTATCCTGGTGCTTTTCATTCTGATTCCTCCTCCCTGTTCCTGGACCATCACATCCACCATCCTGAATCAGACACACACAAATACACATTAGCTCCAACTAAATTTAGACTGTCTGCCTTGTTACAGGACACTGATCGCATAAAAATCACTCAAGTTTTACCCCGTTGTCCATGTCCCCGTGGTCGTCATCGTTCCCCATGTCTCCTCTTCCTCTCCCTCTGTTCCGACCCTTTGCTCCTCTTATCATACCCCGGCCTCCTTTACCTCTGCCTCGCCCGCGGCCTCCTTTACCACCTGGTGAAGAAATTAATAGACACCGAGAGTGAAATTTTGGGCCGGTACATGTAATCAACAGTGGCAATGGATCACTAACAAAGCTTAAAGAAACAGGACCTATTTTATTCATCGTTCCTAATAATCCTTATTTATCGTAACATGGGACTTAATGCAGCCCTTCGGTTCATCCTCTCACTGAAACAAATCATTTTAGCTCCCTTCAACTTCAAGGCAACTTTCTGCTCATTGCTTCCCCTCACAAACAAGTATGAACAGCATGTGTTCCAGAGATAGCTATACTAAGGACACCAGGCTTCTATAACATCAACCAGGTAAAAGAGTAGAGCATCCACCATAATCACAGTGTGGATAAAAAAAGGTCCAATTTAAATAAAACTTTACATTTCAGGAAGAAAGATAGAGATGAAAACAAACCTCTGCCTCGGTCTTTGGTCTTCTTATACTGAGTCAGTTCTTTCGAGTAGTCATCGTAGTCATCGTCGCCCATGTCATAGTCATCATCTCCATACTGTAAGGACAGGCATTATAACTGTCATTCATCTGATTATTTACCTGAATTCCAAATAGGTTTGAATAAGTTTCAGAGAAAGTGAGGCTGCTGGTTATACACAGAAATTATATTCAAGTTTTAACACAGTTTTTTTTCTTTCTGAGAACCACAGCAGCAGATCAGGCTACTAGAAAAGCATTTCACTGTTTACCCCAGGTCAGACTTTCTTTGTGCAGAAAATGATTGCCCCACATGGTTTTTGTTTACTCGATTGCCTCCAATATATCTAAAAACATGAGCACATGCACAAAAACAGGAAATAGAGGAACATTTTTCTTTCTAACCTTTGACCAAAGCAAAAAACAACGGGTTTTAAACCTCACCTCCAGGTCATCTCCGTAGCCGTCTCCATCATCATCTCCTCCCATCTTTCCTCCACCACCTCGCCCTCCTCTTCCTCTGCCTCCTCCTCTTCCCCTTCTCCCTCCTCTCATTAATCCACGGCCTCTCTGGTTCTTCATACGACCTTTGGCCCCTGCAGAGACAAAGAGAGAAGTGAGGTAAGAATAAGCTACAGAGGCAGGAGCAACTTATCTGTGAAATTTGGACTGATAAGAGCGCGTTGGGCTAACATGCTCGTCTGTCCACATGTGTGCAAATTAAACGAAACCGTGCTGTAAGTAAAATCGTGAGACTGATAACACATGGTACATTTTTCCTTCTTTCCCGACGTCCCCGTTTTTATTTGGTTCAGAAAAGACGGAGGGTCTCATCACAATGTTGATTTTTCTGTAATGTCTCAGCTGAACACATATTCAGCATACAGCAGAATATGTTTAAAAAGTCTATTTTTCCAGCTGCCGTGGACCTACCTCGTCCTCCACGGCCGCCACCGCCTCCTCCCTCCTTGGCCTTGCGGTACTGGTTGAGCTCCTTGGTGAAATCATCGTAGTCATCGTCCCCCATGTCTTCTTCTTCCTCCCCCTCATAGTTGTCATCTTCATAGTCATCGTAGCCTCCGTAGCCCTGTTTGTCCATCTTCATGTAACCGCCCTTCTTTGAGCCGCCGTAGCTCCCATGAGACTAGAGACAGACGAGATATCGATAAATCGAGAACATTTTGCAATGTTTGTGTTAATGTGAGTGAGGGGGCCTTTTCCTGTTCAGACTTACAGAAGTGTACTGGGGGCTGTACTCTCTATACTTCCTCTTCTCATTGGGACTGTAGTCAGACTCATCGCTGTAGTCTGAGTGGTCGTCATCTGAGGACGCGTGGCGCTGGGAGAAAACGAGACACAGGTTCATATTTAAGGTTAAACCCAGAATAATGTGAGTTTTCATCTCTGCATTAACCACAATTCTCACTTTATGCCGTGACTTGCGTTTCTTCTTGGCCCTCCTCTTTTCCCTTTCCCGCTCCTTCTTCCGCTTCCTCTTGCGTCTGTGGGACCTCTCGTCGCCCGAATCGCTGCTAGCGTGGCGTTCCCCACTTCGCCGAGGCTTCTCTGCTGCCCCTTCGCCGCCTGCCTCGCCACCACCTCCTCCTCCCCCTTCATCACCATCTCCACCTGCTCCTGCTGCTGACACACCTCCAGCCATTTCCTCCTCCTCCATTTCTCCCCCATCGTCCTCCAACTCGCCCTCCTCCAGCTCTCCATCCTCTGGCCTGTATATGAAAAGCAAGCACATTGGCGCCATCTTAGTCTGCCGGCCATCTTTGATGTTTTTGGCCACAGAACGATAAACGCATAATAAATTGATGCAAACCAAGAGGAAGACATGAACGATTTAATGAGCCTAAAATGTATTTATATATATGCAGCTGCAGATAAATCACACTGAAAATAGAGTACAGAGGCTCGGTAACGCTGCCAATGCAGAAACGATCCAAATGCTGCTAATATTAGACATTTTTCACAATAGAGCTGTCACGATCTTGGTGTGGTTTTTGTTTTGGTTGTTTTTTGTTTTAAGTTGTTTTTTTGGTTTTTTTCGAGGGGTGGGGGGTGGGGGGGCTTATCCACAACTCTAAGTTTTATTGTGCAGCACCTTCTGCTTTCTTCCAGGGAAATTTCTGATTCTAAAGGACTACAAGGCTGCACGGTATTCTGTCACTGTTAGATGGTAAATGTGAATTTAATTGCAGACGCTGGGCTCTATGACAGGCTGATATTAAACTTTTTAAGTTAACTGGTCACAACACTATTTATCAGGCTCCATTACGTCACATGCATTCACATAATGGCTGGAAGTGCCTTCAGAATCAGCCAAAGGTGCATGTAACACTGAAATGTCAAACACACCACTTATTTCACACACACACACACACACAATATTTCACTCAAGATAAGAGAAACTAATCAGAAACAGGAACAAAACTCGAACTCTGCTGCAGTCTGGTTATATTTTATGCCCTCAGCTCAGACTACACAGCTTGTTATTTTCTAGGTCACTCAAACAGCAGGACGGATAAAAACACGCCGAACGGTGATTTCACACACACAAAAAATGTGTATTCAATGCAAACTTTCATCATCATCTGCACGGCTTTCAAAAGCACCGCTCACACCTTTCCTCGGGAATTAACTGCACAACCCTGCATGCATGTACAATTTTAGCCTTCAAACTAGAAATCGCATTTCCAGAAGAAAATCCAACTGTGAATGCTTGCAGCCGAAAGCTCGGAGCCGAAATGCCAAGAAATGCTGAAATGGCAGAAAATGCTTTGAACCACTTACATGCCCCACAAATCACTTTGAAGTGGAATCACAATGCCCCTACACCCTTTGATCTCATTCCCCATTAATTTTCAATGGGGCAAAAAATTCACAAAAAAATAAATATAAAATAAAGCT
>VUQJ01034144.1:0-13669 GCA_015108635.1 Andinoacara biseriatus | reverse complement strand
CCTTTGAATTTGACATCACCTTCTGGGAGACTGACTTTTGGTAATGATATATCAAATTTTGGCATTTTGAAGCTGTCACCCGTCAGCTCAGGACCTTCAACATCAAGGCTACCCTCAACTTTTCCTTTGGGAAGTGAAACATCAACCGTTGGCATTTTGATCTTTCCTCCTTTGACATCAGGACCCTCAAGAGTGACGTCTACATCTGGAGATTTCATTTTGGGCAGAGAAACATCAAAGGATGGCATGTCAACAGTTGGCAAGTTGAACTTCCCCCCTTTAACATCAGGGCCATGGAGGCTGATATCTACCTCTGGAGACTTAATTTTAGGGAGTGATATGTCACCTTTGACTTCAGGTCCTTGAATATCAACATCCACTCCCTTTGATTTGATCTTTGGAAGTGAGATATCAACTGAGGGCATGTGAAACTTGCCTCCTTTCCCAGTTTTACCTTCAATGTCAATATCCACATCTGCCTTTCCCTTCGGAAGTGAAATATCAGCAGTGGGAATTTTGAGTTTTCCTTTCATGTCTGGTCCTTCGACATTGGCATCGACCTTTGGTAAACTCACTTTAGGCAAAGAAACATCAAATTTTGGCATTTTGAATTTACCCCCTTTCATGTCAGGGCCTTCAACACTTATGTCACCCTCAACGTTTCCTTTGGGAAGTGAAACATCAACAGTCGGCATTTTGATCTTTCCTCCTTTGACATCAGGACCCTCAAGAGTGACATCTACATCTGGAGATTTCATTTTGGGCAGAGAAACATCAAAGGATGGCATGTTGATCTTTCCACCTTTGACCTGAGGGCCTTCAACATTAATCTCAGGTCCTTTGGCCTTCATCTTAGGAAGAGAGATGTCAATAGATGGCATATGGAACTTCCCGCCTTTGCCAGTATGCCCCTCAATTTCTCCTCCTACTTTTCCTTTGGGAAGTGATATGTCAATATCTGGCATCTCTATCTTTCTTCCCTTTGTTTCAGGTCCTTTTAATTTGACATCACCCTCAGGAAAATTTACCTTTGGTAGTGAAATGTCAAATTTTGGCATTGTTATCTTTCCCCCTCTACTTTCAGGACCTTCAGCACTTAAGCCAATGTCACTGTCAACATGTCCCTCTATGCCACCTTTTGGAAGTGAAATATCAACAGCTGGCATTTCTATTTTCCCTTTAAGTTCTGGTCCTTCAACATTGACATCACCCTCTGGCAGGTCCATTTTTGGAAGAGAAATATCAAATTTAGGCATTTTAAACATTGCTGTTTTTCCTTCAGAACCTTCAATATTTATGTCAGCTTTGACTTTTTCTTTCGGCAGTCTGACATTATTTGAGGGTATATCAATTTTCCCATCCTTTCCACAGTGAATATCAATGTTAATGTTTCCCTTTGTTTTTCCTTTTGGAAGGGAAAGGTCAATTTTTGGCATTTCAAAATTCCCTCTTTTGACTTTGGGACCTTGGAAATTCACATCTGCTTCTGGGAATTTTACAGCAGGAAGACCAATGTTTGCAGATGGCAAGTTGAATTCGCCTCCTTCCCCATCGCCTTCAAATGTCTCTTGAGGGTGTGAGATATCAATAGTTGGCATCTTGATTTCCCCACCTTTAATTTCTGGTGTCGCAACATTGATACCACCTTGCTTTGATTTGATTTTATGTAGGGAAACATCAACTGAAGGCATTTGAAAAGGCCCTCCTTTACGTTTAGCTTGTATGTCACCCTCTACTTTTCCCTTTGGAGTGGAGACATCAAGAGAAGGTCCTTCCAGAACAATATTTCCCTCAGGCATCTTCATCTTTGGTAGGGATACATCAAATGAAGGCATCTTAAACTTGCTTCCTTTGCCCGAGGGTCCTTCAGTATCCATCTTACCATCACCTTTTCCTTTGGGAAGACAGCTATCAATTACAGGCATGTCAGTACCACTTGCCTTAAAAACTAAATCTCCCTCAGGTGATTTGACCTTAAACTCAGGACCATCAATGCTATCTCCCTCTGTTTTGATCTGTGGTAGTGACACATCCAAAGAAGGCATCTGAATTTTTCCTCCTTTGACTTCAGAGCCCTCAATCTTTACCTTTCCTTCTGGTACTTTTGTTGAAGGAAGAGAGGCATCAAGTGATGGGATGTTTAACGTTGCTCCTCCTTCAGCTTTATGTTCACTGTCAGCTTCTCCCTCTCTGGCGGTCACCTTTGGGAGTGAAATGTCAAAAGTTGGGAGCTCGAACTTGCCACCCCCACTCAGCTCCACATTGCCCTCGATGTTTGGCTTGGATAGTGAAAAGTCAACATTTGGAAGCTCTGGGCCTTCAAGCTTCACATCTGCTTCAGGTAGCTTTATTTTTGGTAGGGATATATTACATGATGGCATTTTAAAATTGCCTTCTTTTCCATCAATGTCAGCCCCTCCTCTGCCTTTTGGCAGAGAAACATCTATTGATGGCATCTCAATTTTCCCTCCTTTAATATCAGGTCCTTGTATATCAACCTCAGTTTGAGATGTTCCCATCTTAGGGAGTTTGACATCAAGTGAAGGCATTTTGATCTGTCCTTTAGCAGAGGTACCCTCCTTTTTGATTCCACCCTTGGTCTTTCCTTTTTTAAGAGATATATCAACAGAGGGTATCTGGATTTCACTTCCACCCTCAAGCTCAGGCTCCTCTGGATGTTTTAGCTTTGGCAGAGAAACATCTAAGTCAGGCACTTTGAATTTTCCTCCCTGCCCAGATGGTCCTTCCATTTCAGCGTCTCCTTCCATTTTGCCATTGGGCAGAGAAATGTCAGGTGGATGTACTGCAAATTTTCCACCTTTGACTCTTGAGCCTTCAGTGTTAACTTCCACTTCACCTGTCTTCACTTTAGGAAGCGAAATGTCAAGTGATGGTAACTGAAATTTCCCTTCGATATCAGTCCTTTCTGCTTTGCCTTTGGGAAGGATCAGATCAACTCTGGGTAACTTAAACTCTCCTTCTGCATCTCGTCCCTTTACTTCTCCTGGTGGAGAAATGTCAAAATTTGGCATTTTGAATTTTCCATCACCACCAACATAATAGTCCATATCCAAATCTACACTTTCTGATTTGACTTGTGGGAGAGAGAGTTCAGCAGAAGGTAGAGTGAATTTCCCTCCAGCTTTTGGGCACTCTGTATCCACATCAGATGATCCCATCTTTGGTAGTGAGATATCAATCTTTGACATGGAGATTTTGGGTCCTTTAAAAGTGCCTTCCACCTCATCAGGGATTCTCCGTCCGCTGTCTAATTCCAAATCAACATCAGCCACAGAGATGTCAGCAGCAGGCATGTCGATAGCAGTCTTCCCAGCTCCTTTGTACTGTTTGACTAAGATGTCTGTGTCAGTCTTTCCCCTCACTTTTGGTAAGGAAATATCAACAGAAGGGAGACCGATTTTCCCATCTCCTTTGATTTCTACCTCTGGAGGTTTTATGCCAGCGTGGGGCATTTTGATGCCTCCAGCTTTTACCTTGATGTCACCATCAATTTCATCCGAATGACGTGAGAGTCTAACTTTGGGTAGTTTCAACTTTGGCATTCTGAGCTTTGCATCTCCTTTTTCTACAAATACCTGAACTTTTCCTTCAGCCCCTCCTTTCATGTCGATTTCAGGAGCTTTGATTGCTGCCGTTCTCTTTACTGTGGGCAATGATGCCTCAGCTTTTCCCGAAGGGAGTGCAAACTCCACATCAGGTATGCTAACCTTAGATGCTCCCTTCTCCACATCCACATCTTTATCAGCAGACAAACTGAACTCCACAGATGGCGGCTGGACGTTTACAGTAGGAGGCTTCAGCTCCATGGATCCAGTTTCCAAAGTAGAGCCTGACTTTGTGTGCTTGCTTTTAGGAAAGGTGATGCCAAACTTGTGTCCTTTTCCTTTGGTTTTCACTTTAGCTCCAGGTATTTCAGATGGAGAGAAGTTCACCTGTCCCTCAAGCCGACCTGTTTCCACTTTTTCTCCTGTCTCCGATCCAGCGTAACCTTTTGTTTTCATGTGTGGGAATCTGGGAGAACAGCGTGCAGAAAGGAAAGAAAGAAACAGGACACAGCACTGTAATATTACCCCAAAACACAAGTTATCAGACAATCATTTAATTTTGTTGCAATAAAACCAGTATTGTGTTGCAGTATTGTTTGGAACCATCAAAGAGAAAACAAACAAAGACAAACCCGAACCTCCTCTTTGCCTTCCCTACAGCTGCTGCTCTTCTGGCTCCCTCTCCTTCAACTTTCGGACTTTTCCTTTGTTTGAATTTGGGGAGAGAAAACTCCACGTCACTCATCTCTAGCCTGGGAGGTGTTCCCTCTACCACCACCTCCTCTCTCCGCTTCTCTTTCAGCCTCTTCAGACCAAAACGTCCCCCTCTCTTCTTCTGGGTCTTGAACGGTTTGATCCCCTTCACACTCTGTAACAAACACGTGAAGTCAGTCAACAACACCCTGAGAGTTTCTAAAAACTATAAATGAGGTTTATTTAATTGATTAATTTTGCAACAGAATGGCTTTCAGGATTAAACCTGATTACAATAAACTGATAAAGCTGCGTCACCATTTTGGCCATCTTGGTTTTGGGACCTTTGACCTCCGCACTTGGAACTCTTGGGCGCACGCTGACGTCTGCTCCGGGGACGGTCCGCTTCAGCAGGAAGCTGACCTTATATGGCTCTGCACACTGAAGGATTTTCAGAGCGTCTTCATACTTCACGTTGTCAAAGTAGACTTTGGCACTTAGCAGCTGGTCACCTTCATGCAGAAAACAGCATGTATAATGTTTAATTTTGCTTGTTTTTTTTTAAAGTTAGACATATATCATCAGAATAAATGCATTGTAATTATTTTTTGCAGATATAATTTTTTAACTTTCTGGAGACTGCAGATTAACTAGCGAGTCAAGCAGTGTTTACTCAATGTTTCTATCAATATTTTTGCAAAAATCTAGCATATGAATATGCTTCAGATTTTGCTGGGATTTGCAGATCTTCCACGTCTGGGTCCTCATTCATTAAAACACACTTTTTATAGACTTGTTTTCAAGTCTTGTCCTATTGTCTTTTATTAGTATTTATGCTGACATTGTCTTGCTGTCATCTGGCCCCACTTTTTGTTATAGATTTTATTATATTCCACTGTAAACTCTGTTTTTAAAGGTGTATTTAAAAAAAGGTTGATGTGAAATCAAATAAGAACAGCATATGTAGAAAATGCAATATAGGGCTTACACCCAAAATAATAAAGTTTGCTGCACAAACTCTTTAAATGAAATCCTTTTTAACTACCTTTTAAATCTCATTTAAATGCTGCAGATGCTAGAAGTGCTTTCTAAATGAATCAGATGCGTGTGCAGATACCTTGCTGTAGACTGAGGTGTTTAGCAGCTGGAGAGTCTTTGAGGACGTCTTTAACAAAGATCCCTCGCTCTCCTCCACCAGTCACGCTGTAGCCGCTGGCTCCAGCCTCTGCCTCTGTCTCCACCACAATTTCCACAGATTTAGAGGCTTCCTCCACACTCTGCGGCACACGGACACCAACACTTCCATTATCCACACCATACAAGAGCAAGTTCCCAGTTTTTTTCTTCTTTTATTACCCATTCTGGTTAGTTTGATTCTAGGCTGTTATTTGTAAAACATTAGCTGGATGCAAAACTTGTCATTATTTTGATGTTTTAAGAGAAATTTGTGAATGCATATATCCTCTTATTTTGGTTACCTGCGTCACAATGCTGCAGCAGAAAGCAGTAGCAGGTCAAAGTCTGCAAAAAATGCTCCAGTACTGTTTAAAAAATTCCACCTGCTTGAGTAAGTGCATGATTTACTGTAGTGCTTCATGCTTTACTTCAAATCCCATCTTATCCATTAAGCTGTGGAGGAGGAAAGGTCGTTCTATTCTCAAACATTCATTCAGACATTCACTTTTCCAGACATGGAACAGAGGAATAACATGCCGGTTTCTGTGCATCACTGATTTCAAGTAAATAAAAGGAGGATGTGCTATAGTCTGGTAGTTGCTGATCAGTCACTGACTCAAATGCAGATGTTATTATTTCAGCCTGAAAAGTCAATCAGACCCCTGCTTACTGTCTGTTCATCTGCTGGCTCGGAGTCCATCTCTGGTTGGGCCAGCTGGCAGGTCGACTCTCTCAGGTGACTTCTCTTCTGGCTCAGCACCTGCTTCAGTTCTGCATGGAGCTTCTCCTTCTGCACCTGCAACAATGCAGATGACAGGGGGTGAGATGCTATGTCATGACACCAGACAAACAAACAAACAAACAAACAAACACAGGCACCAATAATTATTGCTACTTCCTGATTATGAGCCCTACACTTGATTCTCATTATTACGATTAGTAAAGTTGATTTAGCATACATTTCCTTCTTTTCTGTCATATAAAATTATAAAATTTCAAATTAAGGCAATTTCTTAAAATAAATATTTATTAGTTATATACATTTGTTATAATCCACCTGCTGCATGTTTTGTATAAGCTTGTTAATTGATAATTAAACAGAATGCAATAAGATTTAATCATGTAATTCACCCTTAATGTCATATTCAAGAAGCTGATTTTGTTATTCCAGCCTGATAACAAGCTAACCTCCATTCAGCCACTTAGCATGAACTAATTTGCACAAACTATTTGAAACCAGTAGGTGTCACTGTGTGGCGGCAGCGAGCAGTAACCACTTTGTTTTCCAAAATCCTCCTAAACTTGCTAACGTTCCGGTTTGTGTGCTGAGGTGTTTACAGTCCCGACGGCTGCGGCTCGCTTCACAGCCACCACATTCAGACGTATTTTGTTGTTCACGTTGGGTCGGGCAGCTGCCGGTCACCTGCTGCTGCTGCATGAAAAGACTGTGAGTGACATTCGTGCTGAGCTGGGAGAAACTACAGCTTGTTTATGTGGAGGCGAGTGACCTCAGCAGATCGGTCCTGGGCCATTGTTTTCCACTGTGTGGTCCTGGTGTCTGTGTGGGTCAGGAGGTCAATCACCTTTCTGCTCTAAATACATCTATAGTGGTGCTTTGGTGGCTTTGGTCCACATCAAGTAAATCACATTTAAAGGACACGTATCATGCTTTTAAATCCTTCCTTTTAATATGTAAATCATTCACTTGTGGTCTATATAAAGTAGAACTGCAATGCTTTGGTCTGAATTCCTCGTTGTTGTAGCTGCACAGACCCCTCCGTTACCCCGGCTCTGAGGCTTAGAGCAGCTGGTTTTGGTTCAGTCTCTTTAACTGGGAATGAGACATTTCAGGCCCCGCCCCCCTCCAGGTCACAGAGCGCTCCACTCCACCCCGTTCGGCCATTTTTGTAGTAATAGGATTAGCTACCGGCTAAGGTAGGATCTCTACACGGTTATCAGTGTTAACTAAAACCAGAAGAAGCTGTTACATTTTTTTTAGGTAACGGAAATAAAACAAAAGCTAACTGAAGTGATATTCTGAATAAACTGACTAAACAAACATTTAAACATAACAGTCTTGGTTGTAAACATAAACAAGATGGCTTTGGATTTGTAGCAGCTGGTTAGCATAGATTAGCTAACCGCTGAGGTACAGTTTAACATAAAAGCTAGAAAAAAAGGGCCTGCAGGACTTGTAGGAAATGGCGGGTCTTTATCATTTTATTGAACATGAAAAGACAAATAACCTAAAAATGATCATCACTGTACAGTTCATTAAATCTTCCATCTGAACCTTCAGTTCATCTTTTTTAAGGAGACATCGTCTGTGTTAGCAGCTCTGCTTACATGCGCTAATTCTTTCTAAAAACACTGCAGCGTGCAACACAGGCACAGTTATAATGCCTTTAATTTAGCAGATATTCAATCCCAATGTTGGACCTCCTGGTGGTGGGAAATCCTGTAAGTGGAGCTCTGAGGGTCCTCGCTTCAAACCAGAAACTTCTGAAGTAAATTTTAGTACAGTCCATTTATAATAGCTGTTAGGAGCTCAGCAGCATTTCAAAAGGATCAAGAAAATTTCAGATGCGCTTGAAAATGACCTTTGAGCTTTTTAGCTTTTATGAATAATAAATGATAAAGATAATTTGTCAATGCTGTTTCTTTACAGACAAACTAGAAAATCTGGGATTTCTTTTCCTGTTCTGTCGGCTGCACCATCACATCTAAACACCTTTATCCTAACTCTCACATTCCTGGAGATATAAACGAGTTCCCTCGTGTGTGAAAGCTTCATGCATCATGTACTGTGTGCCTCACCACTCTCTCGGGGCTCTCCTGGTCCTCTGCGGAGCCGCTGTGGTGAGGGTTGCGCTGCGGGGCGGAGGGCGATCTGGAAGAGGGGGGTGACCGCCTCTTGTCTTTCACCTGTCCAGAGAACAGAAGACGAGATGGTGTTGGGTTGTTTTACCCTTTAACTCAAGCTCATTTCGGCCTCCTGGGCAGCTCTGCAGCCTCTGAAGAACAGGGAGACTTTCCTTTTGTTCTAAACACCGACACATATTGACATTTCTGCCTTCGCTGCTCCAGTGAAGCTGTTTAACAGAGGAAAACTGGATGCACTGGGAATCTCCCAGGTCTGAATGAATGTATGCTACAGTGTGCATGTGCAGCTCAGCATGAATAAAATAAGATTTACAGGCTCTGGCCTTGTTACTTTTCTGACTCTGGGTGCTGGTCACGCTTCAAGCAACATGCCTTTAACATGTGAGTGTATCAGGATAAATATGCTGCAGGTATTTACTGCAAACTGAACTGACAAAATCAGAAGAAACTTTAATTTCTGAGGCAGCTGAATCATTTAATGTCTTCAGATGACTGATGATGGGTTCTCTCACTGATGCAGGATTTTCAGAGAGAGCTGCAAGAAAAGATGAAGGAGCAAAATTTAGCCTTTTCTCTCAGGTGAATATTAACCACTATAAATCTAATTATAAAATAAACTCTCCCTGACCTAGTTTATGATTTCATTGTATCTGATTAACTGCACCAGAACCTGCTGATGTCGTCATGCTGCTGCTGGAACAGAGTTTCTCCTCAGCAGCGATTTCAGACCCCTCATGTCTAACCCCCTAATTTCTCCTTCCTCCCCTTCATGAACTCTTGCACAGATGATCTTGTCAAAACATTATCAGAAAAATTAACCATTTTGCTCATCTAATATAAAATTTCTAAACCTCTTTCAGAGCCCATACACTCAGTGCTCGTGATGCAGCTACACAGACACACATTTCCTCTCACAGCCAGCAAACAGAAAACCTTAGAGATGCAACGACTGCTCTGTTCATGAGCCGCTACACCGTCAGCGATGATGCGCAGCCCGCTTCATAAAGTGCAATAAGGTATTACATTTGAAATAGATTTGATTAGAGCAGATGAACATCCACAGCAAAACACGCCGCTGTGCAACATGACAAACAGCAACAGCTGTCGACACTCGTTTCAGTCAAACAACAATCGCACAGAAGCATTTCTGAGCTCGCAGAGCTGAACTGGAGCGTGTCTTTACAGTCAAAATCAATACGTCTCATGGAAATATGTTTTTATTCAGCAGATTGGGGCAAGCAAACAGTTGCTCTGTGAAACAGTGCTGTTACTAGGCTGAAATGTTGGCCGTTTATTTTTAATGTTGGAATTTTATGAAGGGGATCTCTTCTGCTCATTTCCACTCTTTACAGTAGCTTTGCATGATTTACAGTTTAAAATAATCCCTCGGCTTCCTCTGTCTGAAATAAGCAGTTTTAGCTCCAATGCTTTATGTCAATTTTCTTCTGATTGGCTGCCACTTGTAAACAGAAAGTTCAAATGGCGGGTGGGCGGGGCATCTGTGCTCACAGTCTGAGACATCATACAGCTCCAAGAGTGGGAGTGACTGAAACCCATTCAAATCTGGGATTTTATTCATTTATTTCCAAGGGTTTGATTAATTCATGCCAAGATCTCCAGGAAAAAAAGGTGGGAAATGCTTAATAAATTCTGGTACAGCAGAGGCTTTTAAAGCTTCTGCGCTCAGGAACTCCTGCAGCGCACACAGACACCATGAACGAGCAGCAATTCCTGTTATTACTACTTTAAGCCCATGTGAATAGACTCGAATGCCTTTATTGTCATTGCACAGGATGCATAATGAGATTGAAGGTTGCAGGTGTCGTTGGTGAATTGTAATGTAAAGTCTCTGTGGATGGCGGAGACACGTCCACTTCTGATGATCTGATGAGGAAATTTATGTTACTCGCAGCCAATCGGACCCTTACAGACTTCCGATCGTGGAAATTCCTTTGAAATCCTAAAACTGAGCATTTGCCTCATAATACATTTGAACTGTTTTAAAACCTAAAATCTTGTGATATTTGTGCTATTTGTGCCTTGTTGACGATGAAAACTGGTTTCTATGTGCACATCTGCACGGCTCAGTTTTATAATTTACAGCAAATTCTTTTGCAGAGCCCTTGGCTATTGGTCAGGGACCAAACTCTGAGAAGCACCGAGGTGGAGGATTTAAATCCTTTCACTGTGAGGAGAAGTGTGTCTGGAGCAAAGTCTGCAGGTAACTCTTCCTCTGCTCTTCCTGACATGACTGATGGGTGTATTTGTGAGGACCGTGTACTCACGGCTGGATCTCTGCTCTGGTTGAAAACATGGCTGTCCTCTTGGTCTCTGTCAGAGTCTAAAACAGGGGAAAAAAAGGCAACTCAGTTATTTTGTTAGTTTACTGGTTCTCGAATTCAGTGACGAGCAGACTGTGTTTGGCGTTGTCATTATATCCTTTGGAGCATGTTAGCAACACGAAGATTGGGAGTGGAAGGCAATTTCCTCAATTTATTCAACACATTTTCCTGCATTTGATGAATACTGCTGTCCGCTGACCTCAGGTTTCTTTACATAAGAAAAAAATAAACATGGAAAAATATAAATCTAGGCGATTCAGATGTGAATTTCTTTTCATGAAAAAAAAGACGAATAAAAATAGAAAAAGAAAAAAATTCTTGTCAGTGCTGTTTCAGTGGGCATTTGGTAACATAAAGCACCTGTAAGACAGCAGGACACCAGCCACTGCTCACATGATAACAGCATCACATGACAGTAAATTAGCGGTGAACATCTGGTACTCGTGTCAGGCTTAAGCGTGCGGAGTCAGAGGCTCTGATACAGCATCAGTCAGTGAAAGCAACCCAAAATGAAGGGGGTTCTGTGAGTGAGCAGAGCATGAAATAATAATTAAATTAATTATAATGCTAAACATGCAAATGCTGCTAGTTTGTGGCTAGGGCCATAATCACTCTTGACTGCAATTGGATATAATTTGAAGACAAAAATGACTCTATAGGAGTGGAAAGAGGAGGAAGAGAAAGAAGACCAAGACTCTTAAATACGGAGTTGTTATTTAGGCCATGACAGGAAAAAAAAAAACTGTAGACAGCTTAAAAGCTCAAACTGCAAAGAAGTAAATCTAAAAACCTGTCTTTCTTTTTTTGCTTCTCAGACAGTTCACAAGCACGAGGAAGAACAAAAACCAAACCAAACAAAAAAACACAATTTAAACAATAACTTAACAATTAGAAGAGGACAGTATTAAGATTCTAGCTTTGTAACTGGTGCAACCAAAGATTGCGTGTTTCAGAGCAGATTTCACTGCTGGCTTCAAGATGATTTGATGCAAATCATGGACTGTATATAAAAGATGGACATGCACTCTTTCTAATGGCCAGCAGGGGTCGACTCATCTGCTTTCAAGCAGACGTTCAGTTGTATCGGAGGTCTGAGGTAAAGCGTGACAAATGAAGCTGTTTGCAGGTCACACAGTAAAATGAAGGCTTAGTTTTGATATTTGCACAGAAATTTTGAACACTGTAAAAAAAAAAGAAAGTGTCTCAACATAAAAGCTGCACAAGTTGCAAAGCTTTTTTGAGTTTACTCAACTTTACGATACCACTAACACAACATGCACACTGAGAAATTTTATGTTGACCGAACTTATTATGATTCACTTTTAAGTTAGCTCAGCTCTTTTACTTCTCTTGGGTCACGTTGGCCCAACTTTTCTCCAAGGTGAAATATTGAGCTAGCAGACTTTATTATAGATGTTGGGTCAGATTAATGTTTCTCTTTGGGTCCAGCTGCTGCACTATTTAAGATGTGACGTTATCTCAGTTTTTGCAGTTGTTGGTCCCACTCATTGCTGGTCCCTCCCAAAAACACAATACACAAGCATTTCTTTTTAAAACCCTTTTTATTTTAAACAATTTTGTAAAAACAAACAACTGGCACCCTCAGACATCTGCACACTTGGAAAAACAACGGCAACTTCAACTGATCCAGGGACAGTCTGCTCCTCCATCAGGTCCTCCATCACCCCTCTGATGCAGCACTCCTTTATGAAGAAAACTATGGAAACAACAAAAGTGAAATATTCAGGAGAAAAAAAAAAAGTGGTATGAGCCACTGTGCAGTTTGTTAAACATCACTATCAGACAGCAAAGGGTTAAAACACTCGTCGCATTTTGAGGTTTAAAATAGCTGCTTATGTCAGATTTAGTAAAAAATGTGCTTATAGTGCTAAAAAGTGGGCTGACCTGATGGGTCTTCATGGTCAGGATTGTGTCTTGAAGGTAAAGGATGAAGCGTTGAAGGATAAAGATGTCTGGGGTCTGTATAAAGACCAAAACCAGAGTAACATGGTCTTTATTACTGAGTTTTTATAGTGACGGTCACAATCCTGTGTTTTTGTATTTTGGACTTCTGGACTCGTGTTTAGTTAATATTTTGGAATCTGAGTAATTAGTTCTGGCTTTTGGTGACGTTTGAGTTTAGTTATGGTGGCGATGCTTTTGTGTTTAGTCCTTTGTTCTTGATGCGGTTGTTTGGTTTTCTGCTTCGTATCGATGTTCTCAGTCCTTCTTTCGTTTAGTTGTGTGGGTTCGGTTCGTGGCTATTGTGTGTTTCTGTATTTAATCCCTTGTTTCAGTGATCAAGCTTCGCCTGTGCTCCCCTCGTGTCAAGTTTTCTTCTCTGTGGTTCTATGTTTTGTTACTTCCTGTTTATTTTGTGAGCCTTTCGTCTTGTGTGCATTACGTATAGATTTGTTTCCTGTCTTGTTTTCCCCTGATTACTCTGAGCGGTGTTCCCTGGTGTTTTCCATTTCCTCAATAACCCCAGTAGGCCTGGGAAAGGTCTCTCTCTCTCTCTGTGAAGTTTGCATGTTCTCCACGTGTCTGCGTGGGTTTCCTCCCACATGTCCGAAGACATGCACTTACTGGGGTTAGGTTAATTGGCTACTATAAATTGCCCATAGGTGTGAATGTGAATGTTAGCGTGAATGGTTGGCCCTGCGACAGGCTGGCGACCTGTACAGGTGTACCCTGCCTCTTGCCCTGTGTCAGCTGGGATAGGCTCCAGCCCCCCTGCAACCCTGAAAAGGATAAGCGGTAGCGAAATTCTGGCCCGAAGTTAGCTACATTAGCTACATTATCAATTAGAATTACCTTGCTTTTTCCCGAAGGTTTTGATGGTGGGGAATTACTTAATTATAAGAGCACCGAGGCGTATAATTACCTTCAAAGTAATAAAATCAATAAATTAATGCTGAACAAACAAGGCAACTTTATTTCCCTTAAAGCAGCTGTAGAGCCGAGTCAGAGCATTAGCCAAGCTAAACACTTAGCATCGGTCATGTTAAA
>VUQJ01034141.1:0-14400 GCA_015108635.1 Andinoacara biseriatus | reverse complement strand
CCAGGTGTTAATGGTTCTGACTCTGACTGGCGCTGTTTTCAGTTTTTTGTTGTAGACTGGTTTGAGCCAGATTGCCAGGTGGTCAGACTTACCAAAGTGGGGTTGTGGTTCAGCTGAGAAGGCGTTTCTGATGTTACTGTAGCAGTGGTCCAGTGTTTTATTTCCCCTGGTGGGGAAGGTCACAAACTGATAGGGACACAGCATTTCGGCATAGTTTTAAAATACATCTGCTCATGCACCTGAACACACCATAGGGGTGGCTGTAGCTCAGGAGGTAGAGCAGGTCACCTCCTGATCGGAAGGTCAGGGCTTCGATTCCTGGCTGCTCCGGGCTGCTGCTCTGGGCTGCATGCCAAAGTGTGAATGTAGACATTAAGCACTTCGCCTACACATGGAAGTGCTTGTATGAATGGGTGAATGTAAAACATGCTGTATAAGCATGTTTTACAGTCCATTTATCATCAGTGATATATCCTGGGGTCCTACATCAGGCACCCTCTCCCAGGCAACACGACCACAGTTGATCAGACTGCAGCCTGTGTTCAGGTAAATGGTAAATGGACTAGTTCTTATATAGCGCTTTTCTACTCTGACTGAGCACTCAAAGCGCTTATACAACATGTTTGCATTTACCTCATTCACACCCATTCATACAAGTACTTCCATGTGTAAGTAAGCTAAGTGCTTTAATTAGCTAACATTCCTTGCTTCTCCTGTAATGCCCAGTGTACTGAGTGCTCTATGCAGTGAGTACCCCACAACACCTCTGCAGCCTACTACACCTCGCCTTCCATCCCTGCTCACGACAGCTTGTCACCAATTCAACATATTTAGACCTCTTACGTTCATGCACCTCTCCCAGGCGATCCTCCCACAGAACTGTCAGTTCCATGATAATGATGTTCTTGGTAGACTCTGAGGCCAGAAGGATATCCAGCCTCAGAGTGGTTCTCACAATATGTTGTGACTTAATGTCAGTGTTTCCACCATGTTTGCCAGGTACCTTTATAAAAGAATTACACTGATAAACTCGCTGCTGCTGACAGAGGCATCAAGAAAGCCATCAGTATTTGTCCTCTGCAGACCGTGAACATCATTGCCATGTCATTGCAATCCACTCAATATTTTTGAAACATGCCAAAAGCAAAACGTTTGCTTTTGTTATATTATCTTATAATTTTGCCAAACATAGAAAATCCCTATTAAGAACTACAAACCCACATCTGGAATCCTGCAATTCCTTAATTCTGACCCAAACAGACAAACTGTGCACTGTAGGACACCAAAACTGATTTGACATGATATCCAGAGATGTATCAACCCTAAGTCTTTTTGCTATGATTAGTCTTTTAAGACAAGCACCTGTGTACTTTTCTATTCCCCGGAAAGACCACGAAGAGTTTGCAAGGTGTCCTCAGCCGCTGCCCATGAGCTCTCCCAGTTTACCCATGTCAAGCTGTGAGTTGAATAAAAACACCAGACGCTGCAATCAGCAGCCACTGGCCACTCACCTCTCCTGTCGCCTCTACCAGACCTGTGACCATGCTGTGCTCATCTCAGGTAGGCTGTTTGTGTTTTTTCATCTATGCAATGTCTCATAAAATAAACCTTGGCAGCAAATTTTTGTAGTAAGTTGGTACGTTATATGCCAACTGTCAACACTACACAGCCATATAGAATGTGACAGCACGTTGATGTGATGGCTAGGACTGTTGTTACTCTGCAAGATTAAAATCCAGCCCAGCATGTTCTCGCTGGGTACTCCAGCTTCCTCCCACAGTCCAGATGTCCATGGAGTTCGGTGATTCTAAACTGACCATAAGTGTGAATGTGAGAGGGAATGGTTGACTGTTTCTCTGTGTTAGCCCTGCAACAGCCTGACCACCTGTCCAGGTGGTACCAAACACAAGAGACTATGACAGAAGTTTAACGAGGCATGTTTTAATGTCTGGAGTTCACTAAGGAAGGAAGGAATCTAGGGCTAGGAATCTAGGCAACACATTTACTCTAAAGGCCGTTTCACACCAGCTGTGTTGTGTAAAAACACACGAAATTCCGAATCTTTCATGATGCAAACCTTTAATGTAACCTACATACACATTGGAAGCGTTGCGTTTCTGCAAATAAATCGTCGTCATAAAACGCACTGTGAAAAAAAATACAGTCACATCAGGCGATGATGTGATGAAGTCCTGATGTTTCTAAACAAGAGAAGGAAGAAACAGAGATTCTGGGTTATAAGAAAGCAGCAGCAGGGAGAGTTTCATGGTCTGATCCTGGAGTTGAAGCTGCATCCAAATATTTCATGATATCAGTGGGACAGTTGGAGTTGGGACCACACGTGAGGAGGCAGAGAATATTATCAGAGAGCTGACTGACCCGGAGCAGCGTGTAGCTGTGTGTCTCAGGTAAAATAGTATGATTATACTACATCACTGTTTATACAGCATTGAGCTGTAGTTTTGAGCTATAAGCTCACATGCTGCTAAATGCAGCGCTCTGATTGGTCAGAACTGTTTGTTCCTGTGAAATGACACGATCAGTGTGAACGGCTACAATTAAGAACAGGTGAGTCCCAAAAATATTTTTAACACATGAAACATTTGCACACATCTGGTGTGTAAAGGCCTTTACAATAAAGTTATATCATTACAAAAGTATATAAGATCCTCTCAAGGTTCATTTTGGCATGTTTATTTTAAAAACACTGTGCTACCTCATGACGACTGTCATATGGGCTCAAACAGCTATATGGGTAGTTGACTTGTTAGGTGGCAGATGTGAGAGCTGTCACTGTTTTTAGATGAGGTGTAAACTAACATATTTGGTCACACACCCTCCAGCTGGTTGTTGCAGATGGCTGCCCCTACCTCATTGTGACAGAAGTCTCGTCTTGGTACAAGGGAGTTCTTCTTTCCCACTGTTGCCAAATGTTCATCGGGGACAATCTGATCTTTAGGTTTTTCTCTAATATTGTAGGCTCTATTCCTTACAATATGAAACAATGAATGTAGTTAATTGCATTTAGGTAAACCACTTCATTATTTTGGGATATGTTGATAATGTGTAAGTGGGTGGAACTGCCCACTTACACATGCGAACTGCGAATCCAAATTCTACCTGAAAGTTTAATGTAAACAGCAGAAAAAATAATGTTTTGAGTGAACTCTAAACAGTTTGTGTCTGTTCAAACTGACATTTTAGTTGCACAATAAAATAATTTGTTTTCATGCATATACTTCATTTTAGCTTAAATAGATTTTTACAAAATGTTATTTACAAGAAAATTTAAAGTTCACAAAAATTGTGGCAGTTTAATATAAATATAGCAAAATGTGTGTGTGTGTGTGTGTGTGTGTGTGTGTGTGTGTGTAGGTGGCTGGCAGCAGCAGATGATGTTCCAGCGTCATGTTCAGAATCTTCACAGGTTTTATAAAATGCTCAGAAACAACGGCTTCCACAAGGATCACATCAAGACCTTCTTCAGCAGCAGTGGACAACTTCCTGGTAGGATGCTGTTAACGTTTACTTTATAAATGTCCAGTACTTGATTTCTGATCAGTAAAAAAATGTAATCAATTTACAAATTATTCATTTATCATTTAGATTAGCTATTAAATATAATTGTTAAGAACAGCATTATATGTCTATAAAGAAGATGCTGGATTCAAAATGCGGTAAAGTGACACCAAATATACTCAAAGTACTTACTGTGACCTCTGTTTTATTATATTACTGAATGATCAGAATTGAGATCTATCTTTTTCTGTGCAGGACTTCCTCAGTCTGCTCTGACTGTCTGTTAAAATGAGTAAAAAGTCTGACTCCTCTCCTCTGTCTCCTCCACTTGCAGAGGATGTGGAGGGTGCATACTCTGCAGAAAAAGCGGTGATCCGTAATCACGTGTCATACATCTGCAGGAAGCAGCACTGTGCCGACACGCTGGTTTTGTATCTGAACTCACCAGCATGCAGTGACGGCACCATGCTCCTGTGGGATGCCAACCTAAATGGCATTGTAAGAGGGACGAACACACACACACACACACACACATACACACACACACACGGGGAACTATATTAAGATAAATAAAATAAACAGCACGATAAAAACTCAACAAAAACTGATCTCATTCATTCAAAACAGGAAAAAACTTTTAAAATGTGATACAAGCATGACCTAAATGTTTCTATACTAAGTAACAAAAGAGAAACCAAAAGTTATTTTTATCTCACCTTACTTTATTTCACTATTTTATTTTTTATCTTCAAAAAGGGCTGGCTGTAAATCCGCAAACTGTATATAAAAGATCAGATTAGCTGTTGTGATTTTTACTATATAAATAAACTGAACTAAATTCACGTCATGTCAAATTGCAACAACTCTAGTGTCTTTAGAAGCAGAGCACTAATACCTCTGTTCCACTGGTACCTACTCAGCACAGCTCGACTCAACACGACAGCACGTTCTTGTTTTGTCTCCATTACAATTGAGTACCGCCTCTATGTGGGTGGAGTCAATATAGCAATGCAGACAGTAGTCTCTTGACTTAATTTGTGTGCGACTCAAACACGGCTGTTAGCTTCCTGATACATCCTGATAGCACAGAAACGTCTGCACTTCCTCATTTGACCACAGTGTTGATTTGTGTGTCTCGCTTTTCTTGCTCTCTGATTTTAAAAATGGTGCAGCTGATTCTGGTGAAGGAGTCGCTCTCATGACTCAGCTAGTGATGACACTCCCTGGCAATCTGTGGCATGCTGTTCTTCCACGTCACGTTTTCGGAGTGCCTCGGATCGCTAGGAACCCCGGCTGAGTTGGGTACTAAAAAAGTACCTGGTACCAGGACGTAATGGAAAAGCCTACAAACCCTGCCATCTATCGCAGGGAGACAGACAAACATTCATGCTCACATTCACATATTAAACCAATTTAGATTTTCCAGTTAATCCAACCTAAGCATGTCTTTGGATTGTGGGAGGAAGCAGGAGAGAACAGGCAAACTCCACACAAAAGCCCCAGCCGGTCAGTGGATTTAAACCCAGGAACTTCCTGCCTTCCTTATTGCTACAAGTGCTAACCAGCACTCAACCATTTTGCCCATCATTACAGCTACGAGGATGTGAGCTCATCTGCTTTAATTACAATACAACAATACACACCCAAATTCTTTTCAAATGTTATATTACAGTTAAGCACTCATATATTTTTTCTAGCAGTGTGCATGGTCAAAGCGAGTACGATCGCTAATAGGATTCATGTAGAAAGTAATGTTGACAGAACTGGCAGTCACTGAGCAGAATTAATAGGTCGTGGCCATGGTGATTTGCTCCACTGTAATTACACCAGAGAAATACAGGTTTTTGTCTATATAATTCACAGTTCCTTTTAAATAGCCTAGGTTGAAGTATTTAATATTAATTATAAAATTTGTTTATAGAAATAAATTATTCCTATTTTAATTAAAATGAAACCAACAATGAAGTTTATTTTCTAACAGTTCCTTGAGGCTGGCTCTAAAAGTCAGATGATCATTACAGACTCCCAGGTAAAAAATCCCCAACTAAACAATTAAAAACATGATTACACCCTGGTACCTAAAGCAGTTTTGGTCTGTATAGATAGTTTCCTTTTCTTCTCCATACACTTCTGTTCTCATGATTCTGATTAAACCAGTGGTTTGCACCTGGTTGCAAACCCCCTGTATCTCCTTTCGCAAAGATCTCTCCTGATAGTAGACTTTAACAATGATATGTCAGCATGTTTGAGAGTTTTCTTTACTGGATTGTTATGGAAGAGGTTTTTCTTAGGCCCCATTTTGATGTGTTTCAGCCTCCCGTCTACACGGAGACGTTTCAGAAATGCTCTGCGTTTACACGATGACACTTGAAACGATGATGTAGCTCCCATTGCCAGGCCACAAGGTGGCGGTGTTATTTTGCAACATTTGTTTACATAATACGCGCATGTGTGGAGTGACTTAGTAGGATGTGCCGCAAAGATTTGTTCATATTTACAACATGGTCAATGTGAGAGGCTTTGTGGACTGATGACGAGGTTGGATTGCTGCTGCACACAACACAATAATAATAAAACGGCAAAAACACACAAAAAGATTGACTGTGAATTGCGCTACTCGAAGTTCGCTGAAGCACATGCTAACCTGAACGAGTGTTGTTCATCTATTGGCACATGCACGGAAAACTGTTGCGGTCGCAGCTATAGTTTCCCTTTTTCCAAAACGCGCCGTCTTCCACCATTTACACGAGAACGGAAGCCGGTGTGTTTCTCCGCTCTGGACCCCGTTTCGAAAACACGTCGTTTTCACTCCATTCTCGTGTAAACGGGAGGCCGAAACGCATCAAAACGACACCGTTTTCATTTTGAAATGGCGTCGGGTACATGGGGCCCTAACCAAGGGAAGAATTCTGCCATCCTCCACCTTAGTTATCCGTGGTCTTCCAGGCCTTTTAGTGTTGCAGAGCATTCCTTCTTTTTAACCAAAATGTTGATTTGGACCCTTTGCTCTCTTGTGAAGAAATACCTATTATAAATTTAAAACTTGGAATCAACAGCAAATGTTTTATCTGCTTAATTTGTCATGGTTTAAGGTCTCACCTGGCCATGAAATTGCATGTCAGTCATTTGTAAAATTACTTTTGAAGCTCTGAAAATAGGGGACTATGTGTTAGGTGGTTGTGGCTGAGGAGACAGAGAAGGTCATCTTCTATCAGAAGGTTGGTGGCTGCTCCAATCTGCATGCTAAAGCATCCTTGGGCCTGAACCCAGAGCTGCTTGTATGAATGAGAAACCAAAACAAAACCCAAAACAAAAAAAACACTTGAAACTGTGTTCCTTTATCAATATGTAGACTGCCGATTATTGAGAGTGAACATTATGGTAAAGGGTCTAATTTAGCCATTTTGCTCCCTGTTTATTAGGACTTATAGAAAATATAAATACCGTAGTCTAAATACCATCTAGGATGCTAAGCTAGAATAGTCTTTCCCACTTCTTTATTATTCAAGTGAACATGATACCGCAGTCAGACAAACTGGATTAAATGGATTAAACATACGTGTTGACTCTGTCCCAGTCAGAAATAGAAATCTGTTTTGTATCAGGATATTTGACTTTCTTTTTTCCTGCTGTTGACACAAACATGGTGCACTGCATGGATCTTGGCTACTTTTCTTTATAGCATGACTAGCACGTGTTCCCTTTTAATCAATCCGTTCATTTGAGCCTTGACATTCGACAGAAAGTAATTTTAACATGCTGATTTTTTGATTTTTATTTCTGATCCACCCTCTCGCTCCTTCCTCCCTTTCTTTTACCAGGCAGATCTAAAGGATAGATACTCAGTCAATGAGCTGCTGGCTGACCTGGCCGGCTGCAGAGCGGCTCGTGTCCTGCTATTCGTGGATCAGAGCTATAGTGGTGTTCTATCCAAGAGGCTGCAAGGCTCTCAGAAACACCTCAACGTGGTCCTGATCCGGGTCAGGCAGACTTATGCCCACCTGAACCAGAGGTTGAGCCCAGGCTGGGAGGACAGCAGCTGGTCCTTCATAAGTCCTGCCACCTGTCTGATGGACCACCTGGGAAAGGTGACTTTTTAGAGTGAATTTTTGTTTTCTTTTTATTCACTTGAACCCTTTTTTAATTTGCTTTTCCACAAATCATGTGTCAGGGTGCTGGGATGTCTCGCCTCCTGGAGTCAATGGTGGGTCTTTTAAATGTGACCTTGGCCGGTGCCCCCTGCAATGCCACACCACCTCTAACGGACAGCGAGATGCGGCGAGAGTACCAGGGCTGCCAGAACCTGCCGACTGCACTTTGGTACCAGAAACACAGAAGGGTCAACTAAACGAAGGACGTGGCGACACACTGCGAGACTTAGAGAGAGAAAGAATTATGGACACACACCATAAAAGTTTGCAGTTCAAAACTACATATTTGCTGGTGCATGTGAGTGTTTGTGTTAACCAATGTATGTGGTGGATGCTGGTGTGTGTGTGTGTGTGTGTGTGTGTGTGTATTTTCTGTCCTAACTCTGAACTTAGATTGTAACCATGGAGATGACAGCTCATCCCAAAGGGGCTGTCCTGAACACTGTTACCAGTGTGTGTGTTTGTGTGTGTGCTTGTTTGTATATGTGTGTTTTTGTGAGTTCAGCAAGAGGACAGGCACTCTCGGAGCCCAGCGCAAGCTTGTGCTCGGCCCATTGTGTGAGTGTGTGTCTGTGTGTATGCCACATCTCTTGGGCACTTAAACATTTCAGATCCAATCATCTCTCACTATTTTTGTCTTCATTCCTTTATTTATTTGCACTTGCTCTCTTCTTGCAGTTTCTGCCTGCCGTTGACTTCTGCTTTTATATGTTAGCATCTTTCATTCCTCTGCAACAGTTTTCTTCTCTTCTTTCTCCTTTTTGCTTTCAAGCTATAATGAGGATTCTGACATAAAGTCAGAAAACCTTTTAAGCAGTTTTGATCACATTTGCATAGCGCTGCATGTGTTTCTATACATGCAATTTTTCTGTTTCAGTGACCAATGAAATTAGATAATGCTTCAAAGTAACTGCTCGAATAAGTGCCCAGATGCTGCCAAATTGCGAGACTTTCTTTGGATCCATTCAAGGAGAGGCATTGGGCTCCCTTTTAATCCTTTTGTCCAGAAATTGGCTGCTGTTCAGCAGCAGCTGCAGCACGGAGCTGTTTGGGGTATAGTTTTTACTGAAAGAAACTAAACATAGTCAAAGCCTATATTTTATGTTAATTGTTATAAAAACAGGTATTGATATGATTGTATTGAACTAAAGCAACTTTTGTCATTTAGGTTTTTTCTCACAGAAAAGCTGATTTTGCTCACACAGTTTTAACATTCTGCATTTTGTCTGCCGATTAGTCCAGTAAGGACAGGACATACTCCTTTGATAGCACAAATTTCCAAATGATAACTAAACATTAAAACGGTCGTTAAACCACAAAGATCAGCAGTTGGTTTTAGGCGACATGTGGCAGGATGTTTCTGCTTACTTCAGGCCTGAAATCAAAATTCCTAATACTTATTTTAAATGTAAAAATGTATCTTGTCTCGGTGGATACTGTCAGTATTATATATACTGACACTATATATATAAATTATATAAATTGTCAGTATTGTCTCTATCTAGATTTTACAGTTTCACAAAATTCAAAAGACCAGATGAAACTTCACTGGTAGAGATCAGGGGAACAAATCCTCTGAACTTTTCGTTGCCAAAATTACATGGATTTTAAACATTTATTTTTAGTCTGACAGAAGGAACACATAAAGTTACAGCCTTGGCAATTTTGCTAACAGCATCTCCTTTCATAACAGTGTGCATGACGAAGCCACACTTCGAAGAACGGGAAGTTCAAATGAACCAAAATCTTTAACCGTCACTTTTGGAATTCCCTGTATTTTTAAGGGAGACTCATAAACCTGTAGACTCCTGGATTAAACTACGGACATTATATACTTAGTAGCTTCGTGTGTGAATTTTGAGTTTACAAATTTTAAGCCTCTGGCCATATTTAAACTGAAGACAACTAAACACACATAAGCATCACAAGTACATGTAACATGTAACATTACATGCCTGAAATAAAAATAAACTCATATTGTCTGATATCTTGCCAGCTAGCTTGAGTATTGATATTGGCCTTGCTCATAGACCGTAGAAAAGATGGACGTAGCTACGGTGACATAACCGTTTGTTTTTTGAAGTCTCATTTTGAAGCCTTGAGTTGCACATTTCCGCTGTCACCATCTTGGTTGAAAAAAATCAAATGTGATGAGTCAGGGCAGGTCTAATTATGAAACTCCTTGGCTAACAACTTGTGATTGACTTGATTGCCAATGAGCGTGCAGTTTCATACATAGATAATTATTTTTAATTTTGAAATAAAGTATGACCAAGATGTATGACCCAAAATAACTGAGCCCACAAACTCAGCAGGAAATTGATTAAAGGTCAAGTCATAAGTGGTTTTTCCAAAGACTTCTATAGTATTGGGAGTTTTTTTTTTCAACCACAGCTATCGTCATTTGGTGGCCTTCATTGGCTTGATTTTTCAGACCAGTCCCTGTTTTATACTGTGTATGAGCGTGATGTGCATCTTCCTAGTGGCTGAATAAAATGTTTGCTATTAATTCCACCTCTGCTACAATGCTAAGATGGCAGCTATTAATTGTGAGAGGTGTGCACCATTCATTCATGTTTTTTAATAATTAGAGTACATCTTTCAGGTGTATAGTACACTTGGTGTTTGTCAGTTTCAATGAAGTTATGCACTTATACTACATAGTGATGCACCGGTCCACTGTTTCCAATTCCAATACAATACCAATGCCTTGACTTTGGGTATCTGCTATGTGAAATTAATAAACTCTATTCCTCACTCTGAGTGACTGGGAATCATTCTTTTATGTGTAAGACAACATCAGCTCCAACTTAAAAATATTGGTTTCCTAAGTTTGGAAATTGAAATGTAGGAACATGAAAATTTACTCTTCTCACTTCAGGTCAGTGTGAGTCTTTATTGCATACTGCTATTAATTTGGGTCTCCTTTAATTTGGTTTCTCCTTTCCCTGCTCTCATTGTGCACCTCATTGGACACACCTTTATGTGAACTGGAGTAAGAGACAGGTGAAGAGAAGTAAAAATCAGGTTATTCAAAACTACTTGTTACCATTAATACAATAAAAGAGAGAGAGAGAGAGAGGACAAAAGACATGCTGTGGAAGAGACAGATATTAATAATAATGATTGAACACAGAGTGAAGTATAAACAGAGTAAAAAAAAAGTGAGTAAATAGAAACAGTGAATCATGGGACCCCCCCCAGCAGCCTAGGCCTATAGTAGCATAACTAAGGGAGGGTTCAGGGTCACCTGATCCAGCCCTAACTATAAGCTTTATCAAAAATGAAAGTTTTAAGCATAATCTTAAAAATATAGAGGGTGTCTGTCTCCTGAATCCAAACTGGGAGCTGGTTCCACAGAAGAGCTCTCTCTTTCTAGTCCCTGTCAGTACTCTAACTGCAGCATTTTGAATCATCTGAAGGCTTTTCAGGGAGCTTTTAGGACAGCCTGATATGCAGTTTGGAACAGATATGAAGAGAGTTGATATTGCAAATGTCTGGTGGAAGAGAGCTCCATAGCTGGGGAGCAGAGCTTGAGAAAGCTCTTTTCCCCATAATACTGAGGTGGGCAGGGGGAACAGTAAGGCGGATAGAGGAGGAAGAGCAAAGGGTGTGAGATGAGGAGGTGATGTGAAGAAGATGGACTAAATAAGCAGGAGAGAGGTTGTGGATGGTCTTAAATGCAAACAGGAGGATTTTGAACTGAATTTTGAATTTTGAACTTAACTGGAAGTCAGTGGAGCTGCTGCAGCACTGGGGTGATGTGGTGAAATAAGAGGGTTCTGGTGATAAAGCAAAAGGCTGAGTTTTACTATTACAACTATTTGAAGCTGCTGGAAGGATTTGTGAGGAAGGCCAATTAGAAGGGAATTGCAATAGTCAATATGGGAGGCAACGAGACTATGAACAAGGATTGAGGTGGAATGCGGGGAGGGTGGGGTGGGGGTGATTTATGTTTCATAGGTTGAAATATGCAGACCCCTAACATTATTGCTAGGAAGTGAAAGGATAGAGTGCTGTCAAGGATGACACCCAGACTCTTAACATGAGGAGAGGGGGAACTGAGGAGCTTTCGATGAGGAATTGTGAGGGAGAAACTGCCAACTTTGGGCAAGGTGCATTTTGTTTCAATGAGGAGGAACTCAGTTTTATCACTGTTTAATTTAAGGAGGTTTGAGGTGAACCAGGAATTGATTTCACATATGCAAGTGGTAAGGGAGGAGGGTGGTAGGGAAGAGTTAGGCTTGGTGGATAAATAGAGCTCGGTATCATCTGCGAAACAATGGAAATGGATGTTAAATAATGTAAAATAATGCCAAGGAGAAGGAAGTAAGTGATGAAAAGGAGAGGCCCCAGGACAGAGCCTTGAGGCACACCTGAGGTAACATGAGAAGGGTGAGATTTGAAAGAATTAAACTGGATGAACTGAGTGCGGCCTGTGAGATAAGGACAAAACCAGTCAAGAGGGGTGTGGGAGATGCCAACAGAAGATAATCTGTAGAGAAGGATGATGTGGGAGATAGTGTCAAAGGCTGCACTCAGATCAAGGAGGATGAGGAGAGAGAGTAATCCAGAGTCAGCTGCCATGAGAAGGTCATTCGTGATTTTTAACAGAGCAGTTTCTGTGCTATGGCGGGGGTGCAAACCTTGACAGGAATTGTTCATAAAGACTGTTTTGAGTTAGATGGGTGTGAAGTTGAATAGCGACAGTTTTTTCCAGTATCTTGGAAATGAAGGGTAGGTTAGAGATAGGGCAAAGACTATTGTATCTAACATTCACACACATTAGCACACACCAGTGAGAAACTTGGGGTTCGGTATCTTACCCAAGGACACTTTGGCATGAAGACTAGAGCAGCCAGAGAGCAAACCATCAACCCTCCAATTATTAGCTCGCCTCCACCTGCGCCACAACAATCTAGATCAGGATCTAGCTTTCCTACAACATTTTAGAGAAAATAAATACTTTTTTTCTCCATACCTTAACTATCAAAATGCTTAATGTTGATTTTGTAGGTTTTGTCTTAAGACCATTTTCAAGCCTTACTTATCAAAAAAAAAAGTGACTTAATAAGATAGCAAAAATTAAAGTGACCTCTAGTGGCAAAATTTAGGGTAATAAAAAAAAAAGTGTGGATAAAGTTGGCAAAATTGCTGGGGAAGAAGGAAAAATCATGAGACATTCTGGCCCAGCCAAGAAATAAGAGATTGAGAGAGCAATCATGATTAAGAGATGAAGCACTGAGACTGCCCTTTCTGCTACACAGACTGGCTATGGCATTTTAATAAGGGTATGTAGGTGTGTGTGCGTGGTGCGTGCATGCTCACAAAAAAACATGCATCAACAGACAACAGACCATGTGTTGAATTCCACTTTTCTGTGATCTTCTGTCTTTTCTTCCCACTAAAGCACCTTCCTGCTTTGCTCTCATTCAAAAGACTCAAAGATTCAAAATTTTAGAGCTTTCAAAAAGCTGAAATTGCACATTCAAGTCAATTAAATGTGATTTATATGGTGCCAGATCACAAAAAATAGTTGCCTAAAGGCACTATATATTGTAGGTAAAGACCCTACAATAATTGCAGCAAAAACCCAACAATCAAAACGATCCCCTATGAGCAGCACTTGGTGACAGTGGGAAGAAAAAACTCCCTTTTAACAGGAAGAAACCTCCAGCAGAACCAGGCTCAGGGAGGGGCAGTCATCTGCTGAGACCAGCTGGGGGTGAGGGGAGGGAGAGAGGACAAAAGACACACTGTGGAAGAGAGAAGTTAATGATAACTAATTATTTAAAGCAGAGTGGAGTATAAACAGAGTGAAAAGAAGTGTATGGAACTGCATCATGGGAACCTCCAACAACCTAGATCCATTGCACCATAACTAAGGGGGGGTTTAGGGTCGCCTCAGCTCCAGGCTGCGGCTCTTCACCAGCTCTTTTTGCTTGAAGCGTTCAAATTTGGCCACGATCAGTCTGTTTCTGCGTCCTCTGGGTTGCTTCCATTTCAGGTGGGGAACATGATGAAGACGATGATGTTCACGGCGTCCTCCAGTTTGTATAACTCTTTCACTGTCGTTTCCAGGTCTTCTGCCTTCTCTGGGACGCTCGAAAAGACAAGGTTGTCCCTCATTGCTCTATGTAATACAGGGGGACAGCTATGAATAATCTTTTCTCTATTGATTAAAATTGTAACTGAAGAAATTCATGAAGTCATCAGTAGTTAGAAGAATCCTTTTTGTCCATTGTTGTAAATTTAGATAAAAATGTAAATTTCACTTTAACTAGTAATGCCTTCATGGATTTCTTTACACCATTAGAGAAAAAATTAATAAAAACCATCTCAGAGACTTATCTTCATGTTCAGCTGCTTTAAGCCCTGCTGTTATCTGTTTAGACTCTTTTGCTCCAGTTGATCTTTCTGAGTTAACTTCAATAGTTACTTCCTCCAAACCATCAACGTGTTTATTAGATCCTATTCCTACTAGACTATTCAAAGAAGTCTTTCCATTGATTGATGCTTCAATCTTAAAAATGATCAATCTTTCCTTATTAGTTGGCTACGTACCACAGGACTTCAAGGTGGCTGTAATTAAACCATTACTTAAAAAGCCATCACTTGACCCAGCTGTCTTAGCTAATTATAGGCCAATCTCCAACCTTCCTTTTCTCTCCAAAATCCTTGAAAGAGTAGTTGTAAAACAGCTAACTGATCATCTGCAGAGGAACGGTTT
>VUQJ01034139.1:0-15398 GCA_015108635.1 Andinoacara biseriatus | reverse complement strand
TTTTTTGTCTTTCTCAGCCTGTCAACTCTGGAATAACTAGAATTTGTACAAATACACAATTATAATAAAAGGACAAACATTAACAAGAAAAGCCTGTAGAGAATCTATAGAGCTCATCTTGGGAGAATAAATATGCACAACAGTGCACTCAGATTACTATTCTGATTTCAAAAACTGCCAGACATGACAGGCTTTTAAAAATATTTGAAGTTTATTCAGAGTGTTGGATTTCCATTTTATAGCTTTTCACTGTATATATGAACGCCAAAGAGATGTCAGTGCAAGTGAGAGAGTCAGAGAGAAGACAAAAAAAATATTAGGAGCAACCGAGGCAAGCTGAGGGCAGAGACCCACAAGCAAACAGCGACTGAAGGGGGCTGCAGGAAACATGCAGTGGATTTCATCGGTGGAAACTGCTTTTGGGTTCTAGACTTCAGGCAGTTATGTCAGTTTGTCTAATCACACTTTAGCCTCTGAAAATGGGGCCCTGCATATAAAAATGGCTGCAATTCCCAAACAGTTAATGGAGAATTTTTCTTAAATGTTAAATTAAAGCTGCACTTAAATTATTGATCGTTTGATAAAATCCACTCTACATTATCCAACAAATTATGGATCTAATAACTACGCATGTGCTATAGAGAAATGTGACAGCAATTTTTTTTACTAACACAAACCAAAATCCTCACACAAATTAAAAACAAATGAAAAGTTTTTAACGTGGGCATTTTCTCTGTGGCCACTAGCTTTAATGTGTTATGGCCTACTTAAGCTGATTAAAAATCAGAAATGAGAGATATGGATACGTTTTTCTGATTAAATCAAATTTCCTTCATTTCAGATTAGTTGAGCTCCTTCACTACTTCAATGCAACCCTGTGCAACTTCAGTACCACCTAATATTTTACAAATATTCCTAGATCAGAGACACTGTAAGCTGCAGACATGAGTTGAACATCAAAAAGTGAATTTTTACCTTCAGCTCTGCCATCAGTGCTGAGCAGCGGGTGTCAAGCTCAGCCCAGGAGGAATCTTTCCAGATGCTGTTGCTGGTTTGTTCAATCAGCTCATTTCTCCGCTCAGACATGCTGGCAAGGGTTAATTGCAAGCATTCGATTTCCTCCTGCAGCTGATGGGCAAGACGGTGGGCTTGTTTACGCTCAGCTGTGCCAGGCCAAGGAAATAAAGTGGGAAGCTGATCTGTTCGCTGCTGCAGCGCTTCCACTTTACAGCAAGCCTCCTGCCTTTGGGTCAGGTAGAAAGAAGTGACCTCCGGATCAGCTTTTAGAGCACTAAAGAACAATAAGAACAGGAAATTAGAACCATTTATGACTTCAACTGAACCGTGATAATAGTTTAATAAAAAGCCAGGATTTACAGCTTTTCATATGTAATAATTTTACCATTAAGCTTCATTATGACTGGAGAACCATCTACCTGTTTCACTCACCTGTAATAGGGTTCAACTGCCTGCAAAGTTCCCCTCCACTGCTCCTCTGCTCTCTGAACAGTTTCTTGAACTTCCTGTCTCAGGTCATTTTGATTCAACGCTCTGCGACACAGATCATCTCCAGTAACTCTGAGCTCTTCCAGGCGAGCTTCCCCCTCGAGGGCGGCACTTAACACCGCCTGTAATGCATTTTGTAGATTTTACATGTCAGTACATAATCTAAGTACAATGAAAAAAAAAAATCTCCAGGATTCTGCATGTATGACAGATTGAAGGATCCGCAGCAGTGCAGCACACTGATCAAGTCCAAAAAGTGAATCTAACAGCAGTTCTCAACAGCAAATATACACTCCTTTGTTTTGAACAAGTTGGAACAAATATGGACAACAAGAAACCACCTGCACCACACCCTCACGTGACATTACACACTACTGTAGGCACACCCATGTCAGAAAGTAAAAAAATGTGGTCTTCAATATTCCACAAATAATTTTGCCTTTCTGTCACCTGTCCAAACAACTCCTCAGCACATGCACGATACAGACTTTCTTAGAAGTTGCAATGTTTAGATTTTTAGCAGAGGATGATCAGTGTTGGCAACATTTTCTTACTTGAGCACAGTGAAGTTTTTCCTCTAAAGGAGACTGAATCCCAGGGCTTTCAACAAGTGCAGAGTCAACAACTGGTCTCAAATCTCTGATCCATGATTGTGTGGACTTGAACAAAGCCCGAAACGCCTCAATGTCCTCCCTCAGAGAGGCCCGCGTGTCCTTAGAGTCACCCGGTATGTTAGTGTAGAAGATGTGGTATCGTTCCAGCAGATTTTTACTGTCCTCCAGCACCGCCAACTGCTGGAGGTTGCTGCTTTGTAAAGCTGACACAAGCTGACTGAGGAGCTCTGTCCTCACCCTGCAGAGAAATAAAAGCTGCACTTTATTCCCTCTTGCACCCACCGACGTGGTAGATAAGTTGAAAAAGACAAAACGGCCACAACTCTGCAGCTCCTCCTAAATGAATAAAAGAAATTCACCTACACAAAGTTTCAAATTGAAACAATGTAATTAAAGTTCAAAGGTTACACAGTATCTTGAATGCTGTGTGCACTATTATGCTGCAGATGTCTCAAGATTAAAGCTATGATCTGTTTAATCGGGGTTACTGTACAGGACTGTAGCGTTTTTAACAAAATGTTTACTGCAGCTGATAGCTGCTGGATCCTGAACATGCAATTAATAATAAAAAGTGATATAAAACAAGTGCTTCACACCTCAATCTACAATCTACTAGACTTTTGTGTAATTAAAACAGACATGTAGGAAAGAATGAGTCACCCGAGAGAACAATGAGCCATAAAACCTCCAAGATTCCTGACTCTTTGGTGACAGCACCTGCATGTTGGTCAGGTTTGCTCGTCTTAACTGTCAAGCTGCTGTTCTCACGTCATTTCCATCTGATAAGCAGTTTTGATGATGCACTGGCTTCACTGTATGTATAAGTATATACACACATCCAAGCCCTTGGAAATCTGCATGGAGACAGTGACACATCTTCAGCAGGAGAAAGGTTTACCTTGGTTGAAGTGCTTCTTCTTGCAGAAGACTCAGATTCTCCCCCCTTGCTGCTTTTTCCTCAGCAGCATGAAGCCACCGCTCCAGATGCTCCTTCTCTGTTTGCAGCCTGAAACACACAAACAGCATGAATACATGACATATGAGTGCTGCAGACACATGAACATACTGTCTAGTATGCTCAGTGTTCTATAGGCTGAAGTGAGAAAATGATTCTGCCACATAACTCAAGACTGACTCAGGAAACTAGTCGAGCTTGTTTTGATGTATTTTTTTTTTTCTTCCTTGGTTTAAGCAGAGTCACTCTGTGAGGCTGTTTGTGCCCACAGCTTATGAATATTACATATAGAGTGAATCTGACTGATCGGGAGGTTTCAAGGATAACTCTGATCTGCTTTTAATTTTCTCTTTCTGTCAGTAAATCCCAAGCAAAGATTAATAGTGTCCAGCTGTTACAGGATGTTATTCATTCTTTTTTTACTTTTACGTCTTTGCAATTAAAAGGAGTGTAACAGACTGAGACACATTATGATGACCAGGATCCGTCTTTTCATATGATTTGTTTACAGTAATAATAACAGACAATAATTTTATTCTTTAAATCTTATTCTTCAAAATTTTAAGTACAGAAAGGAAAAGCTATGAAAAAAGAAGAGTTTATATGATCACATTTATGCCATGTAGAGCGCAGTACTTTTAATATTTACAGTACTGTGCAAAATTCTTGAGCCATTTCTCATTTCTTTTCATTTTGCTAGGAAAATGGGAACTAGGTGCAGCAATATATTGAAATATGTGGAAACCTGAATTGAAATATAGTGAATAATGCAAAAACAGCGTCTGGAAGTCAGTATCTGGTGTGACCACCTTCAACCTTTAACAGATCCCGAACCCTCGTAGGCAAGCTTTCTTTCATTTCTTTAAGTATTCCTCAGGAGTAGTTCTCCAGGCTTCTAGAAGGACATCTCAAAGCTCTTCTTTGGTTGTTGGTTGCCTTTTGCTTCCATTACAGAGCCTCCACCGTGTTTCACACATGGCTGTAGACACTAACTGCAACCCGCTGCCACTGATTTTCAGTTCTTGTGTTTCACCTCAGGCTTTTCTCCCTGTTTCCCTTCCTTAAGAATGGCTTCTTGACAGCCACCGTTCCACTGATACCATCTCTGATGAGGCTTCAGTGAACAGTAAATGGATCAACTGAAGGGCCAGATGTATCTCAGGTCATTGCTGGAATTTCTCCTTTCATTCTCCACTTGTCCAGTTTCGTTAAATGTTTTAAGGGCACATTGCACACCATACCAAGATATGCCAAGTTTCATCAAATAGCTCTGTGGGAATCATCTTGTTGGTGCAAGAATACTATTTTGTGCCTGTGCAACTGTTGTTTTATGTTTTCAAAAATGTTTGGTACCACATTGTTACTCTTTTTAAGGACAAGCTTCCCGGTATAACCCATAGATTCTACTGAGCAGTTAGTTCTTCCTACACTGCAGAAACACTGTTTGAGTTGAGTTGAGTGATTTGTTTTCTTTATGTCGATCCCCTGATGACAAACTTTGAAAGACAAAGAAATTTCTGCACAGCAGCTCCTGTAGGTTCCTTTTAAAATATGCTTTATATGATGTTGGTTACCTGTCCAGATGACGGATATTCCTCTCAGTCTGTTCTTGTACTTCAGAGAACAGATGATGGGTGTTTCTGACTTTTTCCTGTAGCTGGATCCCTTCCACAGATAGACTCTGTAGGCTCTCTGGGCCTGTAATAGAGGCCATAACATGCACATCATCCAACAGGCTCTCTGCCTGCTCGTCCTGGGACTGGAGCTGCCGACACAGCTCCTGCAGAAGAACAAATAAAGCCTGTTAGTGATTATCTTTTTAAAACCCCAGTGATCAACATCTTGTCTAATTTGGCCAGTGCAAACAGGAGATTTAAGTTCATGTGAAGATACAGGAAATGCAAAAATATTGGTGAAATTTGCTTCTGTGTTTTGCCGTCAGCCCATATTAGCATCTACTAGGACAGTCATGAGAATTGTACTGAAGCTTTATAGGAAATATTCAGAGAACAACAAATTTGAATCTGTCTACAGATCTCCAACACTTTTTTCCTATAACCGTAAAGCCCAATTTATAGTCGTATAAAAAAAAAAATAATATTAATATAAAAATTGTGTTAACACCATGTGATCATTGTAAAAATGATTAAAAATGAGCACAAACTGCAGGGGTTGAATCAGTTTTATTGATTTGCCATTTATTTACTTTTTGATCACACTGTTATGCCGACACTGCGGCAGCGTTTCAGTTCACGCGCTGGTTTTCACGGTTTGGTAACACATGTAACAAATAATTGTGCCTAAAACTGTGCCTAAAAGTGCCTCATCTGTCTTAGTTTGTATATTTGGTTAAGTCTTTAACCCCAGACATCCAAGCAAAACGAGTCTTCAGCTCCTCCAAACTAGTTGAAATATCCAGAAGGAACCCAAAGATAAGAATGTGAGGTAGTAGATGTTTAAATGTTAATTTTACTATTTTAGATGTATAGCAACTTGCAGATAAAGTATATACTAACATGTGGTCAGCTTATGTTGTCTTTGTGTATTGTTGTTTTGGCGACTTGGAAGCACAAAAAGAAATAGACACCCCTATGTAGTGGTAGGGTCCAAGTCAGGACCACCGTCAGTTACCATGTTTCTAATAAGGTCAAAGCTTCCATATGACCCAAAGCCATTTTTGACTACTTTAATGTTTGCTGTATTTCCTTCATGTAGTTGAATTAAATACCTAGTTTGTCACATTTCTTCAAATTTCCTGTCCTTAAATTCCAGCTGCTTCTTGTTATTATTTAGTACCAAATTTGTCTCATTTAAGCACTTATGGTACCTTAAGTTTTCCAAGGACTGCTGCAACATCTGGACCACTAAGAGTGAAGAGGGAGTCTCGAATCTTCTGCAGGGAGTTGAAACACTCGTCCATCCTCCCAGCTATTTGCCCTTTAGTAATCACCATCTGCCTATAAACATCTTCAGCTTCAGAAATGAGCTCCTTCAACTCCTCCATCTTCTTCCGCATCTGGGTTTCAGCCACCTTAACGAAACAAAATCAATCAAAAAACATCTCTGATATTGCGACTCAATATACTAAATCTGCATCTCATGGAAAACATATTTAATAATTAGTTTCTATGTTACAGAAAAACCTCCTTTGTCATGGTGAAAATGACTAAACTGAAATTTAAACTAGACTCAAGCTGAAAATACAATCACAATTCCAAAAAAGTTGGGAGGCTGTTTAAAATGTAAATAAACACAGAATACAATGATTTGTAATCTTATAAAAATGTAAAAAAAAAAAAAGAAAATGTATAATTTTAAGATAATAAAAAAGGGTTTTGAATAAATTGGTTGTGGCGGTTTTCTTGGTCATTTTGAATTTGAGAGCAACAACACGACTCAAACAAGTTGGGACAGGGCGTGTTTACTAGAACTAGGATTCTGGTTAACACTCCTGGGTCTTCTTTGTCATATTTTTAGTTTCATGATGGAGAGTTTTCAGTAGGTGAAAGGTCTGGACTGCAGACAGACCAGTTCAGCACCCTCTGAATCCACGCTATTGTAATCGATGTCTTGTTGCAATAGAACATTGTCTTGCTGAAATAGTCGAGGCCTTCTCTGAAAAAGACGTCATCTGGAAGGTTAGCACGTGTTTCTCTAAAGACTGTCTGTAACTTTCAGTATTGATAGTGTCTTTCTAGATGTGCGAGTTGCCAATTCCATAGACACCACTGAACCCTTGTGCCATCAGAGATGCTGGCTTCTGAGCTGAGCACTGATAATAAGCTGGATGGTGCTTCTCCTGTGTTTCTGGCTCATGTTCACATTGCGTTTTTCTTTGCACGATAGTGCTTTAACCTGCATTTATGGATGGCATGGTGAGACAATGATTTCTGGATGTGTTCCTGAACCTACATGTAATGTTTTCTATGACAGAATTAGGCCTGTTTTTAATGCAGAGCCACCTGATGGCCCGACGGTCACATGGATCCAATATGGATTTTCAGCCTCGTCAGTTATGACATGTCGCCAGTTAACCGAGTTAGTTGCAAACTGTTCCTCCATCTCTTTCTCATGTTCCCCCTTTTTGAGACGTGTTGCCCTCATCAAATTAACATTATTCATGGAATAGGAAAACATTTGACTGCAACCTGAACAGAAAGCGAAACCAGAGCAACGAGGCTTACCTGAAGCTCCAGCGGGGACTCTGTGCTTTGAAGCAGTGTCTGAATCTCAGCGGCTCTGCGGTGGAAATGCTGTATACGCTCGTCTTGCATCACAGTCTCATTCTGGTGACAGTGCAAGGGAGGCAAACATTGTTCAAAATAACAGAAATATGTGGATAAAGATAACTGAACAAGAAGCACTGAGAGAGTGCAAACCTCCACCAGCAGCTCACTCTCGGGGCAGTATTTATGTTTAAGGGGGATGGTATTGCATTTTGTATATATTACTTTTATTTTCTGTATGTTGAGAAGTTTGTAGAGCAGTATTAGCAAGTGCAAATTACAGGCTTTTATCATTTTTCCCAGTTGAAACCCATTTTAATATATTTGACATAGTTTTGAGTCTAATTATTACCTCCACCGTGGAGGTTATGCTTTTGGTAGAGTTTGCATGCGTGCGTGTTTTTATGTCTGTAAACACGATAGTGTCACGGTGCGTGGCAGCAGACCGTGTGGCATGTGTGGAGGTGAGGTCCAAAATGCAGGAATCAGGAGCAGGAAGAGGTCAATTAACAAAATGAACTTGGAAAAAAAAAAAAAACAACTAGAGAAATTAAACAATACCAGAACTCAGTTTTACCTGCAGTGCCTTGATGTCATCCTCAGACCGAAAGGATGGGCACTGAGCAAACACTGCTACTTTATCGCTGGTCCAGCGCTCCACTTCTGCCCCCAGCTGAAGGACTCCGTCCCACAGAGATGAGGCTAGATGTAAGTTTTCAAGGCAGGAATCTGTTCTTTCTGATAACTGCAAATAAATTTAAATACCAACAATGTTAACAACTTAAACCTACAATATGCATCTTTATCTATCACATATGGGATCAGCAACATTAGAAAGAAGATAGGAAAGCAGCATTTATGCAGAAGAAAAAGTGTGACGTGGATAAGCTCACATCCAGCCAGCGATCCATGAGGGCATCAGCCTCGCTCTCAAATGAGATGAAGGTGCATTCTGGAATCTGACGTAGGTGAGTGTGAATCTGTCTGCAGACACTGCGAACCTCCTCTATACCATCTCCAAGGCCATTCAGCTCTGCTTTTGTTTCCTGGACCTTTAAAATCACACACATACACACAAAAATATGTCTTATGCCTGACTGAGACACTTCCAGCACAAAGAGAAAAGCCAGCAATCTACTCGGGGATCACTATGATCTCTTTATGTTCATTAGTCAAGCTTAACAATTTGACATACCCTAGTGTATAATCTCTGCAGGTTATCTTTCCCCATGTAGGAGGCGCGTTCACTGATGGTGCTTTCCGCTCTCTGCAGTGTCACACTCAGATCACCACGAATGCTCTGAAACTTCTTCAGCAACTCTGTTAGGACACCACACTGCTCCAGCCTGTATGTGATCCACAACACAACGAGCTCAGCAAAGTAACACAACTACTAGAGAGCTGCAGAAACAATCAAAGATATAAGTAGTGATAACAAACACTGTGTGGGTCTTTACCTTTCAGTTACAGCTTTTGATGTCTCCTCCCAGAGATCCCCCACCTCTCTGGTCTGACTCTGATCGGGGGGTCCTGACTGTGACGATGCACCTAGAATGTACTGCACTTCAGAGAGGAGGTCAGCGAGACGTCTTTCCAACTGTGTCAAGGCACGTATTCTGCAGATAGCAAAAGAGGATATGGAGAAAACGAGGCTTCTGACATTCTGAGAGAATTTAGGAAAAACTATTATTTTATGGAGGCCTCAGCCCCATGATGACCCTGAATTTGATAAGCAGAAGAAACTGGATGGATGGATGGATGGATGGATGGAGTGAGTGAGTGAGTGGTGGTGTGGTACCTGTGTTGAAGAGCAGGTAGAGTGGGCTCCTGCAGGTTCAGCTGCTCAGCTTCTTTCTTTGTCTCCGTCAGTGTTGCTAACAAGACTGCTCTCCTCTGGACCAAACTCTCCTTCTTTTCTCCCTGTTTCGTAACCAGGCTGCTTCTTCTTCTTTGTCTCTGGTCCTTAGTTTCAAGGACATCTTCTTCAAGTCTCCATGTTTGAGTCGTATGCTCTTCCTCCCTTTGGGTCTTTGTCTCATTCTCTCCCTCCAGCTTACGCTTTTTGGCCTCCAAACCTGATTCTTCATCTGCCTCACTTGCAGTGGGATCTTCCTGCGACTCCTGTTGCTGTAGGGAAGCATCGCCAGACTTTGGCTGCCATATTGCCACAGTTATCAATTCATCGTGCTCCTGTATGTTCTGTTTTTCTAGGAGAATAACATCTGTTGATATCTGGTTTTCTATCTCCACAACATACTCTGTGACAGATGTAACCACATCCTGACATGTCACAGGTGCACCATCCATGGTCAGAGTCATCCCCACTGCCTTTAGACTGCTGTCCACAGAATCAGATTGCTCAGTAGCAGCCTGCAACCTCTGCAGTACTGCCCGCAAAGAATGTCTGTCCTGCTCCCAGTCTGCCTCCTGTTTCTGCCTGCTCAGGTGCTGGCTTGCCAACACAGTTTGGATCTCAGTCTTGACTTCTCTCACTGTGGCCAGGAAGCAATCCAGAGCCCACACAGCTGACTGAAGTTTCTCCAGTTGCTGTCTGAGCTGCTCAAAATGATGGAAGCTATTGAGGAAGCCCCTGCAGGGGGATGAGGAAGATGTGGCTTCTGACCCCTGTCTTTCCTCTTTGGTGCCTTTTTCTGATAGCTTTCTCATTCCAGCCTGCAGTCTGCCGTCCATCTCCTGTTCAACACACCAGGGATTCAAAATAATAACATTATACTCTTCATATCATATGTGCCATCATATGTGCTAGTTTAAACCTTTACCTTTAAATCAGGTAATAATGTAGAATTAGCCAAAGTCAAAGAGGAGATATCCACAGACTCTCCAATGATCTTGTTCAGTTTTTGCGTGATCAGTGTCTTCTGATCATCTGCAGACTTCATCAGGTGTGCAATATTCTCCAGAGATGCCATCCTGCCCCAAACCCCCAAAGCAGAAGTAAAATGTTTACCCTTTGTTAAATTGTCCAATGAACATTTTTAAAAACACTTGTCTGTAAAGCCTAAAAAGACAAAAACCTGCTAGTATTCTCATTCATTGTTGTAATCCTTCGTTTTTTTTGGTATTGCTCTCATCCTCCTGAATTTCCCTTGTAGTGTTTCTGCCGTCTCGCTGCTTTTGGAATTCTTTGTGCTTCTACGTTTTTGGACTAAACTGCCCTTAGGTCCACCTCAAGAACTTCATGTCAAACATAATAATACTACTGTAAATCTGATATTAGTCGACCGTCTTTCAACAAGTAAAATTGTAACAACTGAACGGGTTTTGAATGGAGCCACTCGTCACTAACTGTATTCCTCCACAGGCCATAGGTCAGTGCACACGACATAGCAGAACACATCAACACAAACATGCACTCTGTGACATCTGTAACTACTTGTCATTTAAGAGTTGCTAATATTTGCAAGAAAAGTGCTAACCGTGTGAAGCATAGATTAAAATTGCAGTTTTTTATTTTTATTTTAGAGAGTAGACCTGGTTTGTAGGCACACTTGCTGTTCTCTCCACTGCTGAGTCAGCTGTCCATGCTCTCCTTCCACTTCACTGCATCCTTTCTCTTCATCAGTCATCAGCTGGGGGAACTGGGAAATCCGGGCATACTGGAGCTCAACGTCAAACCAAAGTGCTTCTGTCTCCTGGATCAAAGTCTGTTGATTTGAATCACGTTTGGGAAACAATCACAGCAATGATATTAAAGCCTAAAGTTAATATAAATTAAATGCTTAACAGTCAGTTTTAGTTTGTAAAAATGATCTAGTATCCAGAGGACCAAAACATAGTAATTAACAGACATGTAAGTTTATGATTTGAAAATGTGAGTTCTAGTAAAAGTAAGTGCTCAAACTGGCCTGTAGATGCTTCTTTTGGTTCTCCAGGTCAAAGATGAAAACTGCATCTGGGATAAATGTCTCCAAAAGCAGCTCGTTCTTCTGAAGCTGAGATTTAAATGCTGAGCAGAACTTGCTATAACTAGGACAGAGATTTACACACTGTTTCAGCACAACAGTTTCTGAGACTGACTGGGTGAAGCAAGTGAGAAGCAAAATCTGGGACGGCCATTTAATCTCACTAGCATAATAGTATTTTACAAGCTGTCAGTTCTAAAAAAGAACAACACCAATGTGAAGTAAAGTCTAACTGGGATAGTGACCCGTACCGTTCCTGCACTTCCTGTTCAGGGGGGTGCTCTCCTTGTGATCCGGCAGATGACTCTGGGATGATGGTCCACTCTGCTTCCTGTTTGGTCTCCACTGTGTTGCTCCTGACAACGGCCTGGGAGATGAGAGAGTTGCATATTAACAGTCTGGTAAAGAAATAAGGAAAAGACGGAGCAGTGAGCCTATCCAATTACTGAGGATTAGCGCTCTACAGCTGGTGCTTTTGCTTGTACAACCAATGTTCAGACAACAAAACTGCTGCATTGGTTTCTGATTAAGAAGATTGCTTTAAATGTACAAAATAAATTATATTATTAACAAGTTACCTACAGTATGTAGTCTGCTGTATTTTCTTTATACATGGATATTTCACTGTTAATGTTAAAAAAAAACAGCAGCAAGATCTTCTAGCATTAAATGTTAATTTACAGTGTGCCCGCTATAATCTAGAGCAACTTTCTTGCTGCAAAAATATTTTATAATGTAATACTATTAGCTGAAAAAACATTTTGTCACTATGAAAAATAGCATCATAACCTCACACATGTACTTTGAATTCAGCCTCTTGGTGTTTTTGAACTAGTGTTTGAACAAATACTCCGGAACAGGAGTCTCAGTCATGGCGGCACACTGATAATTAACCCTTAACACTGTTCATATTTACAAACAATGGAAACCAGATCACAAATTCATAATAATCGCTGTCTAAATGTCCAGCCATCCTTCTTCTCCTGCTTATCTCATTCAGGGTCACAGGGGAGTGGAGTCTCTATCCCAGGTGTCATGGGTCAAGACACAGGTTACACCCTGGTTGCACAGAGCTAACGCAGAGAGACAAATAACCCATTCACACACATACCTTCAGCCAATTTAGAATGACCAAAAAAAAAAGATATGCATTTCTTTGGACTACATGTTTGGGTTTTCTATGGGTACTCCAGAGAGTATCCAGAGAGAGCCCTGATAATAAGCCGGATGGACCCGCTCCTCTTTACTCCAGAAGATGTGGTGTCCATGTTCAATTCATCTAATCACAAAACAGTTTTCCACTTTGCCTATGTTCATTTTAGATGAGCTTTGGCTCAGAGAAGACAGCAGCATTCCTGGATCATGTTCACATATGGCTTCTTCTTTGCATGACAGGCTGCATGTCTAGATGGTACAGTGAACTGTGTTCACGGACAGGGAGGTATATGTAAACAAGGTATATGTAAAGGTATATGTAAACAAATCTGCACATAGATTCTCAGAGGTTTTTTTTTTTTTTGCTCCTGCTTTCTTATCCATAGACCCAGCACCATGTACAGTATGACCCATAGACACATATCTTTAATCTTTCAGATTAGATTCCATCCTGATCAATCCACCCCCAAGAAAAAAAAAGGTGTTTTAAACAAAATCTTCGGATTCACAAACCAAATGCTTGGATACATATTTTACCATTTGAAGAAGATCAGTGATGTAATCTGTGCATACCTGTGTATGAGTTTGGGTTTGCTGACTGCTCTGTGCGAGGTGAAGAAGACGGGCTTTCAGCAGCTGCTCTTTGGCTCGAAGTGAAGGCTTTGGATTCTGATCTGACCCGCTGTCCGTTTTTTCTGTCAGGTGGACCTCGCTGTCCGCTGGGACATCCTGAACACTCGGTTTGAGGATATCACCACGAGGCTGGACTGGCACCACATTAGAAACAGATGAGAGGTCTTCATGTGGGTCGTCACCGCTTTGTTTCTGCAGGAGATTGTTACTCGGCTGTGTGTCGGCCGACACATCAGTCGCACTCAGTGGGGCGTCTCCCCCAGGCTGCCGTCCCCTGCTGAGATAAGAAATGTTTATCGGGGGGGGAGGGGGTGTCAAGGTCAGTTCGAACTGCTCATTAAAACAGACATCTCATTAAGATTAATAGAACTGACGGACTGAAGAGTGACGATTGTAAATAAAAACCTGTTGTCTTCAAGTAAATCACTTGAAATTCAACTCATAATCCCATAACGGGTAAGTTCTAATGGAACAAGACTCCAATACATTTCTATGTAATTTAGTCAAACACAGTTTTCAGAATCAAACTAGACATTTTTCCTGCGCACTATGAACGGCTTTAAGCCATAATACACATTAAATCTGAGCTCACTTTGTGAAACCCAGAGGAATTTTATCTTTGTGTTTCAGTGTGGTTAAAAGCAAATATATATATATATATATATATATATATATATAAAACAATGGCTTACATTTTTCAGGCATTACAGTACACCCATAAAAAAAAAAATACTACTTCTCGGGTGACAAAAGATAAAAGAGTTAAAAAAAACAAGAGCACCGCTGAGCGGGTGCTAACTCTTGGCTGTTTTGGATTCTTAACATGGGACAGCGGGGTGGTGTCAAAGTGCTGTTGCAGTAGTCAGTGAAGACGTGTGTGAAGTTTGATGGTTCTAGCTTAAACAGCATGCATCATGTGAATTTGAATATCCTAGGTCGCGTCGTTATGAAGATATCGCGTTCACAAGATTTTCAGAAAACTTGGCCTCTGACCTTTAGCTTGAGGTCAAGGTCGCCAAGATTCAAACTCGTCTGAGATTTTTAGTAGATGCATCTATGGTGTGACTTTGGACATCTTAGGTCACATCGTTCTCGAGTTTAGGTCAGAATCAAAGCAGACGCCGCCCAAGCCAAGGCTATGACAATAGCCCCACTTTTTCTTCAATACAGCCGAGCTAAAAATGTAACTGGCCATGTGAGCTCTGAGATTCACTAACAAGCACAAAACATTCAAGACACCGCTCCAGAGCGTCAAAGCTTCATTGCTTTATAGCAGAAAGACAGAAATAGGGATTTGTGTCCTTCTAAGTATTAGCATTATTGGACCTGTCAGCTGGGATTGCAGCATCACCAGGTTGTGTTTCCTCTGCTTCATCTGACTCGCTCAGCTGGTCTGTTGCAAGGCAGGAGGATTTCTTTGGTGTCAGTGTTTCACACAGCTCCCTGAGGGATTCAGCACGTTCCTCAATAGACGCAGCTCCCTCAGTGACGACCTGGGAGAAATATGAGCTCCTGAGAAACTGAAAACAAATATCTTTCTTCCTATAGCTATTTGATCATCTGCAAACACAGCACAGTCCGTTGTTAATACTATGTTAGAGACAAGTACCTGCTGCTGCAAAGAATCACGGTCAGCCTGTGCAGTAGCTTCATTGAAAGCGTTAGTATGCATTTCACACTGCACGACAGAAAATGACTGCTTCCCTTCTCTGATCTCGGACCACAAGATGGGAATAAAGGCAGCCATTTCTCTGCATACATCCTGAGCATCACACAAACAAGCAGAAACGTTTTTAAGGAGAGTTTGTAGGGAAGAAAATTGTTATATCATGAAAAGGTTTACTGGATTATTTTTGTGAAAACACACACACACACACACACACACATACACACAAAGAGTCACAAAAAGAGCAAAACAAATCCTGCATGACTTAATCATATTTAACCCAGTATGTAACATGTTATTTTCCACTATGCTACATTGTCATGATCCTGGGCCGGTGGCCCAGTTATCATAGTCTTTTGTTTAGTTTTGGTGTTTGTTTCCTGTTTCCCGCATGTTTTGTGATCCGTGTTCCTTGTGTGTTTAGAGTTCTGTTGAGGGTTGGTTTTGGTTTCTGTTAAGTTTGCCTATGCGTTCTGTTTTGTCTCTTCCTGTTTTACTTTGACGATCTTGTGTTTCTTGTGCCTTGTATTTAGTTTTGCTTCCCCTTGTCTTGTCTGGTTAATTATGTTCAGCCTTGCCCCTCACCTGTTGCCTGTTCCCTAATTCCTCAGTGTGTGTATTTAAGTGCCCAGTCTGTGTTTTGCCCTTGTCGCGTCGTCTTCAGTATTTTCCTCCCGCTGTGTGCTCCTGTGCCCGACTCCTGCTTTTGTTCCTGTTCTG
>VUQJ01034135.1:2205-15106 GCA_015108635.1 Andinoacara biseriatus | reverse complement strand
GTGCCTACCCACTGCACCACTGCCACCATATAAGTTATGAAAAAAAAATAATCATGGAGTTCCACAGGGTTCTATGCTAGGACCAATTTTATTTATATTATACACTCTTCCCTTAGGCAGTATTGCATACATTTTCATTGTTATGCAGATGATACTCAGATCTATCTATCCATGAAGCCAGAGGACACACATCAATTAGTTAAACTGCAGGAATGCCTTAAAGACATAAAGGCGTGGATGACCTCTAATTTCCTGCTTCTAAATTCAGATAAAACTGAAGTTCTTGTGCTCGGCCCCACAAATCTTAGAAACATGGTGTCTAACCAGATACTTACACTGGATGGCATTACCTTGGCCTCCAGTAACACTGTGAGAAATCTTGGAGTCATTTTCGACCAGGACATGTCCTTCAATACACATATTAAATAAATATGTAGGACCGCTTTTTTGCATTTGCGCAATATTGCTAAAATTAGAAACATTCTTTCTCAGACTGATGCTGAGAAGCTAATCCATGCATTTATTACTTCTAGGCTGGACTATTGTAATTCATTATTATCATGTTGTCCTACAAACTCCCTGAAAAGCTTTCAGCTGATCCAAAATGCTGCAGTGTGAGTATTGACGGGGACTAGAAAGAAAGAGCATATTTCTTCCATATTGACTTCTCTTCATTGGCTCCCTCCCTGTTAAATCCAGCATTGAATATAATAGTAATCAGCCCTCATGGTTACTAGGGTATTGGTCCTAGCAGAGTCCTCATCTTGCTTCAGTATTTTATAATCAGTTACTTAGCACTAACCAAAAGATGCACAAAACAAACCTACAAACAAAATTTGGTTGAGGAAGTACAGTAGAAATATTTTCTTTTGGTTTAATGTATCAAAAAACATATAGTAATGCCAAAAAATAAGCGCATGTGGCAGCAAAAGCGGAGAATAACACTATGCACACATTACATACATTTAATAATTTGATATAATGGTTACATCATGGTTATATCAATGTAGTCTGTTTATTCTGTTAGCATAAAGCCATGCTGTTACCACATCACTAGCTGGCACTGTGCAAATTGATGATCCGATGCAATGTTGGCAAGGTAGGAGAGAATTACGGTTTATGTTTGCTTGCCTTCATACATGTGCATGTGTGTATGGTATGAAATCAACCATTCATATTACATCTCTAGCTACTCCGAAGGGCAATGCAGATTTAATATCTGTCATATTGGCATTAAAGAGTGATCAAATATTTGTTACAGGTCTATTGTGGTTCCACTCCTTAGTCAAAAGTCACACCCCCTCTCTCCGTTCTTCATTTGCATTTCAGGAAGCTGACTAGCATCCTTTGACTATAAATAGTAATCCAAAAGACAAATTCACGTATAATCTTTAAAATATATTTGTGCATAAAACAAGCACCGTTTGCTTGGGTACAGTTTTTTATTTTGAATGGCTCAAACAAAGGAGTGAAATGCATAGAGTCTTTGGGACTTCACCGCACTGTTCATGTTTCCAACAGCACTTGAATGCAGCAAAAGGAAGGAAACGCACACGCGCTCCCGGTGTTTTGAAGCGTAGCGCAGCGTGTACACCTGTTCTCAGGTGGTTTAACGTCTCCGTCAGGGTTATTGGAAAGTCTATACTGTCCAATTAAACACTGCCATTGAGATTTTACAATACAGCAGCCCGTGGCAGCTCCAACGACGCATTATTGTGGCGTCTTTTGACACTGACACAAACGTTTTCATGGTGGTTCTTTTAAGTAGCGTCTCGCCAGTTTGTTGCAGCGTCACCCCCAACAAAATGAAAGCTTTTAAACGTTTATTGACGTTAACATGGAATATATAACATATTCTGCGTTTTATATTCACAGTTGAGCGGCACGTCTAAACTCTGAAGTCAGACTCGCTCGTCCGCGGTTTCGTTCTCGGACAGCCGCAAGCTTTGCGCACAAAAGACGCATGATTCAGAGAAACTTAGGTGCGTGGCTTTTAGAAATAATGTTTTCTTACCTTCGTGCCTCATTTTCCATTTTTTAGTTTCTCTCACTTCGTTGGGATGCGTTTACTGTCCATGTCGCTGTGAATTACAGGAGCGGGATTCAGGAAATGATGAGAAAAACCAGCAGACGGACACGCGCACTTCCTCGTACTGCGCTGCCGCACCGTGAGCACTGAGTGCGCTGCGACTGATTTAGACTTCTGCGGTGAGTCTTTATAGAGCACATACGTAAGTGACCGCCCCGTTACCAGCATTCATGCTTGTTCGTGGCTTTAATTGTCTCGTTGTCATGTTCCGGTGTTTTATGCACAGCAAAAATAAATAAATTCTGGGACTTTTTTTCCATTCTGGAGCCCAGTTTTTTAGTGGTCACTCAAGTTTTTCCACTTCTTTGTACTTTCCTTCACGCCTGATTCCGATACTGATAGATTCAGCAGTCTCCTTCCAGGCATTTGCTGACATCTGTGAGTCATATTGAGGTGATAAATATTATTCAAATAAAGTAGCTAGAAACACATGGGAGAAATTAGCTACTTCAACACGATCTGTAGTTCCATTTCTGGGGAGGTGTACATTACAGGGTAACATGCACAGGCTTGATAACTGTGAACGCCCTGTCACATTCCCTCTCTCTTGCTCTCACACACACACACACACACACACACTGTATTTTTTTAACAGAGCAATAATCACTAATATCAATAGCATCATTCCATCTTTTGATCAGCACCATGGACAACAACTGCAGTCGGGGGAATGGACACATTTATTTATGCTTGTGCTGTAAGCTCGCACCATCTTCTTCAACAAGGCTACAACAAACCCCAAAACAGGCCTTGCTAAAGTAACACGCAGACATATAATGTCTGTATGCATGGAACAAAATAGGGAAGTCCATTAACGTCAATGTATAACAAGCGCAAGCATTATGGAATTCTTTATTCAACAGCCATTTCCAGGTGACCAGCTGCTAGATTTAAATGACACACACATTGCATTGTGAGTGCATACTACTCACCCATCAGAATTTCATCTTTCTGGCCCTGTGCTCACTGACAAAAACTCACTGACAGCATTGCTCAGATCTGAAGTCCCGGGGGTATACTCATCCTGCTCTCTTCTCTCCTTCCTCTTTTGACCAGCGCTTTGCTTTCTAAACACTGCTGTGCAGGCAAAATACTCTGTAAGCTTTTCACCGTCAAACAAATCGGTGCACAGCTGATGTCAACGTGCATTTTATACAGACAGCAGGGCGCAAGGTCAGGAAGTACAAGCAATATATCTCCCAGCATGCCCCTCCACCAAGGGTGATGTATAATTAATGGAACTGTAAATGTTTCTGTTTGTGTATGGATTTGCAGTCGGCCAGCATACATAGACAGGTTTTCACCCATTACAAATGTGCTCCCTTCCAAAATCCCAACTGCATATCACTGGATGTGGGTGACTTATTCACCATTTGAATGGGTGACAAGTGGGCCAAGAATAGGGAAGATAGTGCTAGCCGAGTTCACTGGGAATGGGAGAATCAGGAAAAGCACAGACAGAGGCTGCAGTGGACACTTTTCATCGTTTTTAACACTCGGTTTCACTTCTGCTCTCCGTATGTTAAAGCTTCGCCCTTCTCGGCTTTTGGCTGATGGACCAACAGGCACCCTCCGCAGACAGATATGGACTGCCTTTGCATTACCCCTGCTGAAGCATAATTTCACCTTTAGGCGTAGATTAAACACGGAAGTATAAATCCCGTGTAACCCACGGGGAAAACATCCACAACAACAAAACTAATCCGACACTTAAATCACCCTCAGCCTGCTGAACATGAGCCTTTTAAAGAAGTGGCTGAAGCTAAAGCTCAGGGCCAGCCACAAGCCAACGGCCTCAGAGTGAGCAGTTCAAAGCAGCTATTGTTACCTTGTAACAAAGTAAGTAGCTGATATTTGTTTTGTTCTTTAGGCCACGTCGATGGCTCTACACAGATTCATGGCAGAAGTGTAAATTAAGTGTCAGCAGAAGCTTTTGTATAGAAACAAATTTCAAAAGCAATACAAGGCAGAGCAGGCATCAGTGACAGCAGAACAGATACTGGGTAAGTCAGAAATCACATGACAAGGAAGAGCTGGAGCGACGGCTGATTGCAAAGCACTGAAGATGCTTGAACAGGATCTGTTCATGGCCTGCCTGAGCTTAAAGCTGTTTTCAGAAAGTTGAGATATTTTGAGTCGCTGAACGTGAGGACGTTTGTGTGAAAACTGAGAAATTTCGTCAGGACGTTTTGGGACACTAAGGAAAAACTGGTGCACAGTAATAAAATGTTGGAAGGGAATATTTAAAGGTGACTGCATCTGTAGGAAGTGAAAGGTGCTTTAGAGAAAGCTCAATTTAACTTTGACATTTTTTTTTTACTTTCATTAGTTCATTTCCACTTTTCCTAACTTAGCTATTGAAACAAAAACCTGTGCAGATCAATAAAGTCATTTCCATATTTTGAACGTGTCAGCGGTTCAAAAAATAATTTCGTAGCCTTGGAAGTTGGAAGTTGATGTTTTGGGGAAATGTGGACAAATAATGTGACAGCCTATTTGAGAAGATATGCAAAAATAAAGATTTTTTTTGACTTTCTCAGGATATTTTTGAAAGTGGAGCTTAGCTCAAAGTCGTAACGTCCATCGGGGTAATGTTCAAAATAACTACCAGAGGTGCTCCTCTCCTACATTACTCTTATCTTCGCACTGTTATTGTAAAGGTAACATTATAAAAGTCCCACCAAATGTTTAAGTCATGGATCGATCACGCTTTTTAATGCAGTGTGCGTTTTCATTATGAAATTAAATTAAGCTGCAGTCATTTCACGCTCCACTGACTCAAAGGTTTTAATGGCGGGAAACGCGTTACTTGGTACTTGTTATGGTAACGTTACGCGTTACTTCCCTGTCAGTTGTGGTCAACACGGTCGCAAACGCGCCGACGTCAAGTACACAATTTTTTCGGCGGGTGTCTCATAGAGTCGTTTTGCTGACGCAGCAGCAAGAAAAGCAAAAACTGTGTTGGTCAAAAGAGGAAGGAGAGAAGAGAGCGGGATGAGCGTCCTGCCAGCACTTTGGATTTGAGCGGTGACTCGGCTGAGCGCGAGGCCTGGACGGTTCTGATGGGTGAGTGATTTGATGCTGTTATATGAAGCTGGTCCACTAGAAATGAGGGATTCTATCAATGAGGGTATGTTTTGGGTGCTGATCAAAAGCTAGAGTGATGCTATTGACTTTAGTGATTATTGCTATACGGGTATGCTATTATTGTGTGTGTGTCTGTGTGAGAGAGAGATGTAAAATAGTGTGTTTGTTCTGGTAAAATGTGGCGGTGGAGGTCTAAAACCACAGCTCTCCCTATCACGGCAGTCTCACAGCACAGAAGTGCAGGAACAGGAATTGAAAGCTTTTATCAAGTTTAATCATCAACAGCTGGCGGGAGTGCAGGACTGGAGCAAACACACCTGAGCTTCGAGCTTCGAGCTGTTTCAGGCCAGCAGGCAAAAAAAATAAAAAATTGACCTTGTGTGTTCTTTGGTTCTCTGTCGCTCTCTTTGGCTGACACCAGCTTTCTAACGCGTCACATGTTTTTTTCTTTTTCATACCGGCCAGCAGCTGCTTTCAGTTCTTTTATTAACTTGTGGCGCCTCAAAGCTTCCTGTGGGTACACAGTTCAAGGCAGTCAATTCAAACCATTATTATTTTAAGCAACTTGAGTAGAAGCGGCAGCAAATTTTGGGAGATCAAAGAAAGAATTGTGTTGCTTTCAGTGATGATGTGACACTTAATACCTGATGTTTTATAATCAAATATCAGGCTCTTAATCATAAACAATAGGTTTTCAAAGAGACCTGCAGTTTCAGCAAAAGCCCCTAAAAACACCCTCTAGTGGCCATTTGTGATAGGATTATAAGGCATTGCAGTGCATGGATGAGGTGGGGCTGGATAGGTGGGTAAAGGAAAAAATTGACTCTTTTCTGGAAAGGAGAGAGAGAGGCCGAGCGGTTTATCTGCACAGGCTCTGGTAGCCTGGTAGGCTCGGGTGATAAGCAGATGAAACTTACATATCAGACAGTTATCAGTAAGAGTGGGACGGGACTTCCTTTGAGACAGTGGGAGGGGTGTCACATCGCGTTAAACATAACAGCTGAGTGGAAAATATTTCATGCTGCTTGTGCTGCTGTTTGTGTGGGGGCGTTTTTTAACATCAGGACTTTACTGGATATTGGGAAAGATGGGAAAGTCTTTTAGTGTGAGGATCGTGTGAAGCGTGAGGAAAGCTCTCGGTGAATATATTTCCTACAAGTTTCAAAAGTTAGAACATTTTTGAAAGCGGAGACGTTGATAAGGACCTTCGGAACGAGTGGAAACGTTTTAGAAAATGAGCTTTTGGAAAGAGAGGAAGCTTATGGCTAAAACATTTTTTATTGTTTCATTTTTTTTTTTAAATGAAAAGCAATATTTAAAGTGTTTATTGCTTGTTTTCTGTCATGCACATCCTGTCACAAGCACTGTGGATGCTCATATTAAACACAGATAATGTTTCAATGAGTGAAAAAGTAAAAGCTCAGGCTCCAAACTGTTGCAAATGCTCTGTTAGGTGTTGCAATGGCCCAGTCAAAGTCCAGACCTCATGCTGTGCTTTTACCTATAAAGGCAAAGACCCTTTCATGTGAACAACATTTTAAACTCAAGTTTAGCATCTGTCAAGAAGTCTGTGCACAAGTTTATCAGTGTTCCACCTTAAAGGATGAGTCCACTAGTGTTTCAGTGCATTTTTCAACTTTCACTGAGTCGGCTATAAACAAACACTTCAGGAATAAATGATGATGAGCGTGAAACATTTCACTTAAACATCACTCAAGCCTCCAGTGAAGAGACGAAAACAGGAAAACTAAATATTATATTTTATTTACAGCGTTTTTTCACCACTTGAGCTCCGACTGGAACTCGAGAGCTTTTTTTCAGCTTCTTGATGACTGAGAATCTAAACAGATATTTTGAGTGCAGCTCTTAAAATTGCATCATCTTCTTCCTTCTTCCTCTTTCATTCTTTAACAGCTGGCTGGAGGATAAGGGTCACCATCTGGTTATCTCAAAGAACCAGCTTCTAATGTTTGCGTAGTACGTACGAAAACACACGTTCACTCAAAATATCTGTAGTCCCTTCACATTTCCTACAAATTGCATCAAGATTTAGCCTCTAATTAGCCTTCTGTTGTTCATGGATGTATCTGTTTTATTTAGTACAACATTAAGAAATATTCATTGTTCTCTGAGAAAGAAGCGTCTGGAATTTGGTGAAATTTGGGGGTTTTGAATAAAACATGTAGTGCAGACATTCATATATATCCATGATACTGATATTGCACATCAACCATCATTTTACTTTAGTTTTCTATGAAATACACATACAGTTACTTTATATTTAGTGCTAATTAAGATTAAGAAGTTTTAAAAACATTGTTCACTTGAACTTTTTTCCTTCAATATTTACATTTTCTAATTAAAATATTTCTTCATTGTTTCATGTGAAGGTAAACAAAGAAATCAGCTAATATGCCTGAATTTAAGGAGTGATAATAACAACTCAGAAGTAGCAGTCTGTCTTCTCCGATTGTCCTCTTCAGGAGGGCTGCTCCTATGTGAGCTGTCGGGGTCATCTAAGGCGAGGTGAGAGTGAAAGGGCGCCCTTTGACCTCTCTTTCAAGGATGGCAGTGTCAAGTGATTTGGACCAAGAAGACAGCTGGTTTGAGAGAGGAGTAAAGGAGGTCTTCTACGCCCACTGTAAAGGACCAACGTTGGACAGAGGTGGTGACCTATGACACCATCAGCCGCATACAGTGCAGTCTCAAAATCCCGTTTCACTTTCACTTTGTCTCAGGTGACCTCTGTAGCTCACACGATGGTGGAGCGGGGCGATGTCTTACATAGGGTTTCACACTTCGGCACCGTCAAGTGGACTTTAGGCCAGATGTGGTCCAAGAGTCACGAATCGGGGTTGACGGGAATTAAGGCAAGTAGTGTGTGGACCAGATGAGGTTAAAAATGTTACAACACAAATAAATCTAAGGTCATATCCTAAACAAAAACAATTTAGCGTGCTGCTGTTTTTGGTATCAAGCAGAATCCATGCTGCTTTGGACAGTATTGTTAGTTTACATGTTTCAGGAAATCCTCTTCCTTTTTACATAGAAGATGGGTGTAGCTGCCATGACATCATCTTTGAGTCTGTGAAGTTCCGTTTTCAAACCTCAGAGTCGTCATTTTGGCCATTACCGGGTTAGCTCTTTGAAACCAGAAGTGACAAGTGAAGGCTGGATCTGCCTTCAAACTAGCCATTAAAGCCACATTAAAGCCATTTATTCACTCATCTACAGACTTTTTGGCCAGGGAACTATGTCCTTCTAACTTTTCTCTTAACTTGTTTCTTCTTTCAATTTCAACACTTACTGTATGCAGTCATACGTGCCAATCAGATGTAATTTCTGCAGCATTTCCTGGGTTTGCCCCCAGCACTTCTCCATGTAGGACATACCTGAAGCACTTCACCTAGGAGGCAGATTTCCAAACCTCTTCAACTGGGTCAGTTCAACGTGGTCTTCTCTCCCTAGCTCCAAGGGAGAGCCCGGTTACCCTTTGGAGGAAACTCTGTTCCACCACTGATCTTCTTCTTTGAGTCACGATTCAGAGCTTGTGACCATAAGTGAGGATAGACTGACTGATAAATTGACAGCTTTACTTTCAGGCTCAGCTCTCTTCACCACAATGGACCAGATCAGCGTCTGCATCACTGCAGAAGCTGCCGCAACCCATTTGTCAGTCTCCCAGTCTCTGCTGAAACTTACAATTAGTGTTAGTGAAATATTTTTATATGTTTTAATTTATCATCAAAATCAGCAAGGTATGGACGGGACACCTTTAAGTCACAGGAAGATTGACTTTGACTTTATGACCCTCTAATCTGACGCAGTGACCCTGCACTCTGAACTCCTTCCTTCTGCCATTTGCGCTATCTCTGGTACGTACAGCTCATTTACAGTAACCAGATGTGCCCTACAGTTACAGCACACCTGACATATGGCTCATAAAGGGTGGAGCTGTGGCTGAGCTGAGGCCTGAGTCAAGTAAGTCAAAGGGAAATGGAAAACTAGTGTGAGTAGCATTGGCCAAATATCCATTGCTTTCATCTTTGCTTTAGTATTGTTGTGATAAATCTAAAAACCCTCAAAAAATAAGCATCAGACGTGTTTATAAGTTAATGTTTGATCAGCGTTTTGCTCAGGAAGCCTCGGTTGAGTCAGATGATCAGATTTTGAATCAACTCTGAAGTTAGCAGCATTTAGCAGCATTTATAACTCCATTTTTTTCTGCATTATGAGCTTTACAGTGTGTGTGTGTGTGTGTGCTCTTCCTGGAGATATTCACATAGACGGATGCTTTGTGGTTTTATTCACGTCATTCTTTCACTTCCTCTGTGTATCTTTGTCTAAATCTCTCTCCCACTCTTTCTCTTTCTTGCTCTCTCTCTCTCTGTAAACACTGTATATATAAATGGTGTGTTTAAGTGAGACCTTTAAATCTTGATTTATGTGGCCAAAAGCAGACAAAAACAGCACACGGAGCAATGGCAGCAAAGCAAACATCCTCCTCCTCTTCTTTCTCCCCATATCTTCTTTTTTTTGTCTTCTCTTCTTCACATACTCTACTTCCTCCACCCACCTGCCTGTCTCTCTTTCAACCTCGCTCTCTCACTCTCTCTCTCTCTGCACCCCTGTCACTCAGCTATTCGAAGGCTTCCCACCTGTGGCGTCCTATCAGCCCCTCTGATGGTTGCATAAAGAAATTAAACAAAGCGGACCTCAAAAACTGAAGACGAAAAGCTCGAGCTGATGAGGAGATAATAGAAGAGTGGGAGCAGGTGAAGAAGAAGAGGGGCAGAAGACGAAACGAAAAGCCAGTCATGATTCACTCAAGTAAGTAACTTACGAACATACATGCAAACCGCTGTTATTCTTCTTTTTGAAACTGGAGCAGGATCCATGAAGCAGCAAAAAGAAACATCAGAAAAATCGACCAAATCAAACATTAAGCTAAGAATAAGGTACCGAGAATCAAAGAGGAACATGCATGTAAAACATAACTAAATGTGTGGAGTGAAATAAACCGTAGAGCATTAAAATGTCATCTAACGCAGGGCCAGACTCAACACTGCTGATTTTCCCTTTACTTTCTACCCGAAGTAACTTCAAGGTCATAAATATCTTCTGAAAGTTTTCGATGTTTCTTGAGCCTGATCTCTGAAGCTGTTACAATCAGGCAGTTAAAGGGGATCCTAAAATGGAAGTTTGACGTGAAATGTTACTTCATAGTATGACAAAACATTACACAACACATTACAAAACCTAACTGTGGCTCTTTCTGGACAACGGATAAAAAATAGACTTTTTGGCTAATTCTGTTGCATTTACAGCAATGTTAATTAATGTACACTGTCCCTGTCAAATAAACTAATAAATAAACACCATGTCCAGGGGGTCAGCTCTTCAGTTTTCTTCTTGGATTGCACCAGAGTCGCTTTACATGAGTTTTAGTTCAAAATAGTTCTTGTTAATCTCGTATTGATAGAGTTCATACTCTGAGACATTACAAGACCTCCAGATGAAAGCGATGTAGTTCACGTTCCTACCATTTATGTCCACATTTAGGTTTCAGAAGCTATGGTGGAGGCACAAGCACGCAGGAGACTAGAGTCGAGGTTTGATCTGGGTCAGGTTTTAGGTTTTTTTTCTCAATCATTGTTTATACCCACCACCCCACTCAGGGGTTGCAACTGTAAAAATTGAGTTTTGGTGAAATATACGCCTATTTGAGTTAAGACATGAAAGCAACTTGCTTCCAGTGTGTAAAGGATCGAGCTTGTGGGTTAAAATACTTCATAAAATGTCTGTGCGTAAGTATTTTCTAGCCAATAGCTTCTGCCCCGTACAGTTAAACCTTGTTTTGTTTTTTTCCAACATCTGCCACATTTATTATGCACATCCGACATTGCAGCAAATGACAATGTGAAAATGTAGACAGAGAGCCGAGCAGAGGCAGAGACACATGTATGCAAAGTAACACCTCGGGTGTGCAGAGCAGAAAGAAGCGTTTTGCCCATAACGTAAAATTTCAGTTCTTTTTCTCTCACTGGCACAAAGGTGCACCTACACCGACAGGCCTTTAAATCTGATCAGGTCCAGAGCAGAGCCAGCCCCAGTTTCTGCTGTATGCTAGTGTAACATGTCGACAATGATAAATGCTAACATGTTGCGGGTCAATGTTTACCATGTTCACCAGCTTGATTTAGTTGCATTAGTGTGCTAATATTTGCTTTAAGCTGAAGCTGACGAGCGTTTCACTTCAAACTGAGTTTGCAACTCCAGTTAGCGGCGGTGACAGCGGACAGCTAGCAGCTACAGCTTCTTGTGTCAGCATAACAGGCAATCGCAGAATAAAAGCTCTTCAGAGGGGTACCTATAGAGGCCAAATATGTTCTTTGTAGTAGGCTGTAAACATGTCTGTTTCTATGTTGGACATTTTAACATAGAAGTCTGGAAACAGCCTCATGAAGCCAACATCAGTGTTAGCTTGATTTTTCGGCCCAAAGGGGATATGATTGCATTCTAGTTCAAAGTCATATTACAGCAAATATCACAAGACTAACCACGAAAAACAGGAACCAAAAGCTCAAAATTGACATAAATCCACAGCTTTCAGTTCAAGTACTCTAGGTATATATAAACTCTGAAACCTTTGACTGTTTAGATTATGTAGTTATGACTTTTAGAGTCTAAATTTACCCCTTTGTAAAGCAGTTACACAAAATGATGTTTAACCTCCTGTGCAGCCACCTTTTTTTTAATGCATCTGTATTTGTGCATCTGTTTTCTACACTCTTTATTTAAAATGTTCTTGTTTTCTGTTGGCTGGCCCATGCCTTTCTATTTAAAAAAAAATAAAGACTCTGCATTGTTCAGTGTGCTCTGGCAGCCCAGTGCTTTTCCAGCACTGGTGAAAATGAAATCTTTGTATTTGATAACATTGCTCACCCTGCTGTACTCAACTTCATAAGAAGCATAGTTTCTTTCAATAAGAAGAGATCATTAAGAGAAATTGAACATGAATTATTGATGAGAAATACAATTAGCTATTTGGTGATTAGAGTCTGATGGCCCATGGAAGCGGAACGGAATCCCAGTAGAGATAGGAATTAGGGCCTGACCCACCGGGAGTCTAGACGCTGGTGGTGGTGGAGACCAAGATGGAGGCTTGGAAGGAGCTTTTGGGTGGTGAAGGGGAGGTTGTGGGTTGCATGAATGAGTCTGGATGGGAGAATGACAGATAAGCAGTGATATTTAAAGCTTGCTGAGCTGATTTGCTCAAGGAAGATGGGCCGAACGATGATTGGATGGGCCAGAAGTGATGAAGTCTGCATTGAGTTTGGCAGGATGGGAAAGTGGGAGTGATGTAAAATAGAGAAGCAGCCAAACACCTGGAAAAGTAGGCAGATGAGTGAGTTCAGATCTTCCTTATTGAACCTAGGCTTAAGCTTCATTAAAAAAAAAAAAATAGCCTGTTGGCTTAACAAATTGCTAAAAGCAGATTTTCATTGTGTTGAATGACACTGCCAATTTACTATTAACCAAAGGTGCCAGAAGGTTCTAAACAAACACTGTTTTCGTGCACTTAGCATCTATTTTGCAAATCTTATGAAGCTGAGCGTTCACAGCTCAGAAATGTGCTTACACCCCTCTTAGTTCACACTGCAGCCTGAACTGACCCAATTCCAGTTTTTTTGCCCTCATGCGACTGTATTCGATCTTTTCATG
>VUQJ01034134.1:0-10995 GCA_015108635.1 Andinoacara biseriatus | reverse complement strand
GGCAAAGTGAGTCATATCATAATAAAGATATTATTATGGAAGTTTTCTAATATTGATGTATATAAAGAACAATTGCTCCATGTACAGAAAATGTATGTCAACCAAAAATCATACAATATGATTCAGCTTAAAAGTTGAGTCACAGTAAAAACCTGCTCCAGGTAGGACTTTCATCTGAAACACCGCTCTGACCTGTTTACCAGGAAGACCTGGCTTTCCTGGGAATCCCGGGCGTCCGTTGTCTCCCCTCTCTCCTGGATCTCCTGGATCTCCCTAACAAACAGTTAATAAGTCCAGATAAACAATCAAACAGACTCTAATAAACAGAAAAGACTAAAGTATACATGGTAGGCCTCTCACCTTGGCACCCGGCCTTCCGCTAATACCAGGGATACCCTGAAGAAAGAGCATATGTTTATGTATTTTTGCTCTAAGGGGTTTTGGGCATGACAACAGGTGGCACAAGGGAATGCTTCATGAATAATGGATGCTATTGTCAGGAATGTATCACAGCAGCTGCAAACATTGTGACTGTGCCCTTTGCAGTTCTGATAAAGAGAAGTTAGGATAACTTACTCGCTCTCCTGGCTCTCCCTTAGGTCCTGCAACATCTGACCCTCCTGAACCTGGAGACCCCTTACATATAGCAGAAAATGAAATTAGGATGCATGGCAAATGATGAGCATGCATGCAATAATTAATAAACATATTTTTCAAATGCATTTCGCTTACCTTCTCTCCTCTCTGCCCTGCCTCTCCCTTTTCTCCTCTCAGGCCCTCAGAGCCGGGTAGGCCTCGCTCCCCCTGCGGGTGAACAGCAAAGGAAGTTAAACCCATGAACTCCGAGGGAGCTCCACTAAAATGAAAACTTCCATGAGATGAGAATTTATACCTTACCTGATCTCCTTTCTTTCCTGGAAGACCTTGAACCTGAATGATTTAAATAATTCAATAAAGGCTTGTCATCACACACAGAGACTGTCATGGCTATTAAGTGCATATCCAAAAAGAGGACAGATAAATGAATATATGTGATGATTTTCTCATGTCTGATTGCTCACAGTTCTCCCAGGCTCCCCTCGTGCACCTTCATTTCCCTGGGAACAGACAGATTCACGCGTTCTTTCATCTTTGCTTAGAAATTCATTACATCAGATTATAAAACATTCAACGACAAAATCACGTTCCTATTGACCTGCTGCTTCTCATATCATTGCACTCAATTATATCGGTCTCACCTTTTCTCCTGGTGGTCCACTGGGTCCTGGTAAACCCTGTTAACAAACGGAAATGCTATTTTGTGAGACTCCTAACACAGATGATGCAACAAGTATGAAACTAAAAGGCACACAGATGTCATTAGCCAATATAACACAGTAGTCTGTCACTTACTCTTACACCTGCTGGTCCTGGAGAGCCCGGCTTCCCTTGGTCTCCCTGAGGAGACGGTTTAATTCAGAAAAGAGCACAAAATCCCTCTAAAAGCATGTGATGTCAAACTTTAAAATAGACTTGAAACAGTGCTGCAGTACTCACTCTCTCTCCAGTTTCACCAGGTGGTCCTCGCTCCCCCTAAAAGGCACAAGGGTTCAGAGTCACCGTGTTCATTTTCTAGGTGAAAATGTCCCCGTATTTAACCAGCATGCACAAATTACAAAGTCTTACTGCCCTACCTGCAATACTTTTTACAGAGCAGTAATAAGAAGCAGTACAACTAAAAACATCACAGACTTTTATGGGATGTGCTCAGCCAATAGCCAGAAGGCTGTGAGATGACCACCCAGGACATCACTTACACCAATCTACCGAGCATCAGTGATATCAGTAAGATCTGCTCAGAGGATACTAAAAGATAAAACACGCCCCATTCACAACCTGTGAACTCTGCTGCCATCTGGAAAGTGATAAATTAGCATAATTTACCATCATTCAGAACAGCTTCTTTTCTCAAGCTGTGGGACTACTTCATATATTATTTTATGGCCTCATTATTCATCCATTCTTAGTTTTGTGAGTGGCAGTGAGGGCCTACAGCTGCAATGCTAAAATAATGATTTTTTAAATAATTATTGAGAAAGAAAGAAAGACAGAAAGACAGAAAGAAAGAAAGACAGAAAGAAAGAAAGAAAAAAGACACATACTTGAATGATTCAGTCGCATGTCATGTGACTCACCCTGTCTCCCTGTGATCCAGCCTCACCTGGCTGTCCTCTGTCACCCTATCAGGACAGAGAGAGTAACAGAAATCATTCTTCTGTTTACACCTTATGGAAAAAGTTGGTTTTTTTTTTCATCTTACCTTGCTGCCAATTTCTCCTGGAGGCCCACGGAGCCCCTAAAAAACAAAAAACAAAATGTTCAAACCTAAATTTATCAACTCCACTGAGGAGCTTATGGATTTATTTCTGTTTAATTACATGTTTCCTAATTAGCAGGATTTCCCCAGACTAGCACATGGCTATTTGGAAAGCATTGAGATGTTTGCTCAAAACTCTTTAAATGTAAAGTACAGAAGCACACTTTTTTCACATGTATTTATCTATTTAGGCCACATTTTTTAAATTATATTCATTCGTCGTCCATTGAATGTGTGGCCTTAGCTTGTGTCCTTTCTGTTCTTTCTGATATTTACTGCATAAAATGGAATATGTCATCATTATGTACCATGAGCAATGTGTTTGACCTACCCTGTCCCCAGGATCCCCCTTTTTGCCTGGAGGTCCAGGTAGCCCATCACTGCTGTCACCCTGAAAAATAACCACAGGCCTGTGAAATAAACACATTGCACTGCTCAGCCTGTAAAACTGACTCGGCTGGCAACTACCTTCTCCCCTTTTCTGCCGTCTGGTCCTGTTGGTCCCGGAAGACCCCGAGGTCCTTGAAGTCCTAGAATACCCTGATAATACAAAAAGCAATCAGTAAATCCAAAATATTCCCCCCTTGCAAGCAAAACCAACCAGTGTGTCAGCACATTGTCTGCGATTGACAGCTCTTACAGGGGAGCCCTTCTCGCCTTTCACAGCCACCCCACTGCCTACTCCTGGAAGTCCCTGTCAGCAAAGAGAGATAAGAGGTGAGAAATCATTATGCTCGTTTAGTCCTTTGCAGTGAAAGGACAAGCTGGTGATGGTATGACTCACCCTCTCTCCTGGGCTTCCCTTATCACCCTGCAGAAAAAAAAAGTGGAGGAGGAGAGAGAACGATAGATTGAGAAAACAACCAAGAGAACAATGAGAACAAGGATTCAGAACACTTATTAGGAAGAAAAACTCTATAATAAGCTTCCCAAGAGAGTGCTGTGCATCATGTGTATCCACACAAACTCACAGGTTGATTTGCAAAAAACAAAAAACAAAAAAACAAAAAAAAAAAACAAGGGGCATCGCTGCTTTTTTATGTATTCTATTATCTTAAAATGAAGGCAGACTGATAAAAGAAAAAAAAAACCAATATGATAATAATACAAGATTCCTATAAAATCACTTAAGAATTGAACACTGTTGTAATTTGTGTTTGCTGGGAAAGAGGATAAAGACTATGATTCTTCTTCCTTATTTCCTAAGGGGTCACCACACTGGATGGATCTACAGCTTTGATTTGGCACAGATTTTACACAAGAAGTAAGCCTCCCATTTATCCTAGCCTGGAAGTAGCACTCGGAAAAGGGGAAAAAAATTAAATATAAACCACAAGATTTAAACAAAAACCCAAGAACAAACAAAAACGGACTGTAGATTTCTTTATATATACAGCAAATGACTGATGGTCCATTGATGAAATACAGTATGTAGGTAGCTCAATGCTACCACCATGTGTGAGACTCTGACAATAACAGTTTCAGTGTTCAGTGATGATTATTAGGAATTCATTAAAGTCTCTATAAAATCAAAACAAACAATTATTTATCAGAAGGAATGTAAATAATGGAAAGTACAGAGTGAGCAAACAGTGCTCACGCAAAGTGACCACAATACACATCAGCAGCAACATAGTATTTTTAAATAAATAAAGCATAAATGTACTATTTCAGTATATAATAACCAAGCATATTTTCACTGTATTTGAAACTTTTGCTGCTCTCTTGTGCTTGTAATACAGGTCAGGAAAACAAACTAGGTGGTTAAAGGTAGAAGAGCAAAGCCATAGTTCAGTTTCAGTGTTTTGATTTTAAGTTTTGAATGCGTTAGGAAAAGATGTGAGCTCATACAGCACATGAAGCATGATTATTGGTATTTTACTAATCTGATGTTAAAGAATTTATCTATAGAAATCTACTTCTTTGCTTAGCAGAAGAGAAACTGTGTTGCAGGTAAACCTTGATCGAAAGTCCTGGTGTTCCCGGTAATCCTGGGCGACCATCCTGGCCCGGCGTCCCAGGAACTCCAGGTGCTCCTTTGGCCGCGCTAATGCCTGGCCGACCTGGATCGCCCTTTGACACGCAGCAAAAACACAGCTCAGTACACAGAAAAGAAGGCTAACCATACAAACCACTTTAACTACCTCTCGTCTGCAGGAAGAGTTTACAGATGGCATTGTGGCCCACTGTGACATTTAGGATTACACTGGCCATTTAAAACAAGTTCAAGAATGGCGTGAATGTCAGTTGTCAGTATTTTCTGTTCCTTGGCACCGTGGCTATCTCACCATTATTAAGGCATGAGAAAAATCCAGAGTAGTTTTCTAGTTTGTTTCTTACCGGTATTCCTGGGATGCCTGGTTCTCCTTTCCTGCCTGGAAGACCCCCCCCTCCAGACGTTACAGAACCTGGTTCACCCTGGAATATCAGCAAAGCACGAATAATTAATATCCCATTTTTTTCTCTTTTTGAAACGGGCACAAGTAAATTAAATGATGAAAATGGTTTCAGCTCACCCTTTCACCTTTATCACCTTTTGGCCCTGATGGTCCTGGTGTTCCTGGTTCACCCTAAAATAACAGAAAACACAGGAAGCAGTTCACACCCAGACATCTGCCAGCTCTCCGGGAAGGGGGGGACCGGGGCTACTTACCGGGTTTCCTCTGACACCAGGTAAGCCCTGTGAACCCTGCACAATTTTAAAAAAGAAGTTTTTTATTTAACAGTGCCAAAAAAAAAAAACAAAGTCTGTGGGTTCCAGTCCCTCTACTTACTGGAACACCTGCATTTCCAGGGGCACCTGGTCGTCCTGGCAACCCTGGATTTCCATCAAGACCAGGGAAACCCTAAACAGAAAACAAAGTGCTTGTTAGTTTGGGCCTGTTTTGGCAGGTTTTTGTGATTTAGAAAGACTTCATCTACACTTACTCTCTCTCCCTTTTCTCCTTTCACCACCACTGAAGGATTAATTGGGATATTTTGGCCTGGTGTTCCTGGACGTCCTTCAGGGCCTCTGGCACCATCCCTCCCAGGAAAACCATCACGACCCTGGATCACACATACGTTTCAGTCAGGGCCAATACAGTAAAGAGAAGATTGCTAATGTCAGCATGAAAAGGAGGAGCTGGGGTGGCAATAAATTGCAAAGTGATTTGCAGATGCATAGCAACTACATGGAGGCAAAAGCAACTTAAATAGCATGTCCTGTGCAGATTTGCCAATTGACACAGTCAGCTGTGCCAGCACTGATGTGGGCCAATATTGATTGATATTGATTATATCTGAGGCTGAGCCCAAATTTGTGGCCTTACTGAACTGATGCTATTCTCATCAACTGGACTCTAACTATTATGTTATGTCAATATTGATTTGAAGTAAAACTGCATTGCTGTGATGCCACACAGAATCATTAAATTCAGCATAATTAAATGACTCACAGGCTCGCCCTTGCGTCCATCTGCACCATCTCTGCCTCTCTCACCCTGTGGAGTCAAACAAAAGAAACGACACCTTTCACAGCTGAAGAACAAGAACGCTGGTAAGAAAATTGCAACTTCAGCACGTGTACCTTCTCTCCACGCTCTCCGTTCTCACCCTAAAAGAATTATAAAAAAAAATTTAAAACACACACCCACACACACACAGTTATGATATATCTATGATAATAAATACAGCATGCCAGTACAAATAGCTCACCTGAGGGCACTGAATGGTACACTGATCTGTACCCTAAAAAACAGAAACACAGGCTTTTTTTCCCTAAACTTTTTTACAGAACAAATAACTGAACTCAAAATTTTGGCATCATATTAACACAATAATGGGAATTTTTTTTTGCTTTTGGTCTTTGCCATTTTTTTTTACATTAATGTCAATCCAGATCACACCAAGCTTAACTCTAACTCAAGATTGTAAACAAACAAATAAATTCAGGTTTCTTCTCACCCCTGGTGTCCTGGCAGTATCACAGAGTAAGTCTGCCAGACCCGACTGTAGCGTGTACAACTGCGCTGGGTAAGTTGTATACAAGAGGTTGGTGTTGCTGTCTGTCACAGCCCGATACAGCTCCACTGTGTCTGCCTGGGCTATACCAACAGCTAGCACTTTCACACCTAGCCAACATAAAGACACACAAATATCACACTTTTTTTTTTTCACTGCACAAAAGATTCTTTGGTACAGGTTTAGATTCTTATCTACTCTGCAGTAAACTCACAGATGCATCTGACTGGTACCTTTGAAAAACTGTGCAAAAGACTGCTCTAAGAAATTCCACAAATGCTCGACTAAGAGAGTTCACGATGTCTTGAAGAATAAAAGGTGGTCATACCAAATATTGACTTTTAAGCTTATTAGAACTGTATAAACTCTCTTTTTGCCGTACAAACTGTATTTCCATGTCTGTTTGCAGATGTTTCAATTAATCGCTGCATCCATGTCCCATTTTCCTTGCAAAATTTAAAGAAATGATGTGTGGCCCAAGACTTTTGCACAGCAGTGTAATTCATAAATATTAAACTAAATAAACAAAAAAAATGTATTTAAAAAAAAAAAGTTTACACACTTTTGCAGGTGTTTTTCTCAACTAAACTGCTGCAATTCTATCAAATATGCTGACTTCATAGGGGGGGGCAGGTAGTAACTGCCAACCAGGTTAAAGCAAACAATTCTCATTCTGTTCATAACAGCATTTTGACTGCCTGTCACTGCTTCTGTAATAAAAACCTGTAGCTTTGAGGCTGCTGGCTGCAAGGCTCAGGTCGTCATTTGAACTTTTGTCAGCGATGATGACAACAACACCCGGGACCCTTGGCCTCCGCCCAGCTGATGGGGTCAGAACATACTGTCTGGTGAATGTCACCGCCTCACCTGCAGAGGGAGACAGGCAATGCCACAAATGTCATTACACAAAAGCAGCTGCCCAGATGCACTCAGTAAGAGCAGAAAAGCACAGCCGGAGAAGAAGGATAAAAATGCTGACCAATGTTGCTCCCTGGGCTTTCGTCAAAGGGTGTGGACTGAATCTCTTGAAGAAGGGTGTCAGATCTGGCATGACGATTGAGCAGGAACCATATTTTTGGTCTAAAACCATATACTACAACGCCCATCTGAAACAGACAAGTAGTAGTAGCTGAAAAGAGACACTGCAAGCATATTTTGAGAAAAACAAAGACTTGTACATTTCCATGCTCTGGTTTTTGAGTTTTAATTTTGACAAATGTACCTGTGTGTTGAGGGGTCCAATAGTCCCAAGTGACTCTGCTGCATTTGTGAGGAATTCGCGTAAAGGTCTTGCGAGATTAATCCGATCAGTAGATGCAGGCACCAGAAACACCACATCCAGACGCTCACTTGCACACACTGTAAACAAACAAGTGTGAGGGTTAGAACGGTCAAAGACTCTTTTATGTAAGTATATGAAAAAGCATGTGTTTGTTTTACCAGTGCGTCCATCTACAGAGCTTTCTGTTCCCAGTCCACTTGCAAAGGTGGGCTGCAGGGAAAATCGATACCGAAGGCCCAACTGCAGCCCAGGCACCTCGTAAGAGCTAGTTGAAGCAGGCAACGTGGCGGACAAGACTCGACCACTTTCTGAGAACAATGAAATTAAAAGAAATTAATCATGTTAACAGAGCAGGTGTGTGGAAGTCAAAACAAACAAAAAAATAGGTGAACATGTAAACCAAAACGCCTTACCTGTGTCCTCTCTCCAGCGAAGAATATATCCCGTTGCACCTTGTAGTGGAGTCCAACCTAGCCGCACAGAACCCTGGGTAACCTCTGCCACTCGTAAAGTTGTGCTAGGTAAGGAAGGTGTGGTATCACCAGCTGTGTGCATTCAGATGCAGAAAAGTTATCCAATTTATCTGTCAGATTTTGTAAGGTTTTATGTGCTTTTTCAGGATTTTACTTAGCAACTGTAGCAACTGCATTGGTTTTACAGCAAGACTTCACATTAGTGTGCTTATTACTGAGGCCTACAATGGAACATGCAGTATGTTCGATTTAACTCCATTGCGTATTTGTGAATTACCTCTAAAACACATTCCGTGCAATTATGTCTGAATGCAGGAAGTCAGGACTCACGTGTGGTAACTCTGACAGACACAGGGGCGCCCTCTCTGTTTTGGACTAAAGCCATGACCTGCACCTCATACTGAGCTCCAGGGTCCAGCTGTTCTAAATCCACTGCTGTCACATCTCCACCTACCAGCTGACTCCTCTCTTCACCACCTGCAGCAAAGAGAGAAAAGAGAAATGAGCATCCATGAACATCTTTCACAGGGGAAAACAACTTATTTCTCATTAAGGTAAAGCATTTCAAAAGAGACGGATGACAAAAAAAACCACCATCTGTTCTCCTCCAAGTCACACGATAGGCTGTTGCTCCCTGCACACCAACCCAAGTGACCCGGACAACCTCTCCACGGGTCTCCTGGACTTGCAGTGATGTCACAGTCCCAACCTCGGACTGACCTGATTTTTGCTCTGTAAGAACAATAAAATATTAAGTATTGTTTACTTGGAATATACTCCAAGTAATTCACAGGTTTCTTCAAAAAGATACCCAGAAAAACAGCAGAAAGGTGTATTCAAACGTTACACTGAGATACCTGTTTTGACATTTAGAACTGAAGGAGTCCCTTCTCGAGATCCAGTCAGGGTGGAAACTTGCACAGTGTAAGCCGATTCTGGCTGCAGTCCATCAATAGTGTAGGTAGAGACACTGGCACCCACGTTACGACTTGTTTCGACTCCTGCAGCAAACAGAATGTTGCTTTACACTAAACTTTTACATCACAATTCTTTATTCACCATGCATGTGGATGTATGTAAATGTTGAGCATTTAATGCCAATAATTCCACACCATCATCACGGCGCCAGGTGATCTTATAACCAGTTGCCCTTGAGGAAGGTGACCATGAAATGCGGATTCTCTGAGACGTCACGTCAAGGATGCGAAGTCCAGACAGGGACACACTTTGGGAATTAGTCTGAGCAGACAGTGTGACCACCTCTCCAACGCGCTGATTGACAACAGCTGCAACACCAATTACTACAGCCTCATCTGGCTGCAGGCCATCTATGGTAAAGGCCGTGACCTCCGCTCCCAGAAGACGGGATTGTTCTGCACCTGCAAGTATGCAGAGTTTTTAAAAAAAATCTAAATTAATAAGGTTAGTTGATATACAATATTAAAATTTCTTAAAAGGCTCACATATGTGAATAATACAGCATGCAAGATAATACAATGGATATGCATAACACTTACTGTTGCCTTGTGTCCATGTAACCCTGTACCCTGTTGCCTCACTAACACCCGTCCAAGCAATCCGAATTCTCCGACTATTTGCATTTATTACTCTTAGATTAGTCACTCTTCTTGCAACTTGCTCTGAAATGAGGAGAATATAATGATTAATAAAAGATATGAGCAATTTTTTAATATTTCTAAGGCAGAAAGAGTAATAAAGCACTGTGAGGAAATTGGAAATCCATCAAGGGCTAAAGGTTTTCAAAGATTAAAAAAAACGTGTTTCATTAGGTAGCTGCCACTAAGACATCGACAGACAAGTGAATATGCAGTAATATGCAGTTTTTAAGTGCTGAAACAAGCAGGTAAACATGGAAAATCATAGGAAAATCAAATGTCAAGCACATCAGCACACTGTGTCCCTCCTTAACTCACCTGGTTTTATATTGACTGTAACCGGGTCTCCTTCATTTTCTCCCACCAGTGCTGTGACACTGACCCCATACGACACCCCCACTATCAGGTCTCTAAGGTCAAGGGTCGTCTGGTTTCCAGGAATGAGTCGGATTTCTTCAGCTCCCGCTGACATCACATGAATTATTGAAAAATTTTACCCACAATCATGTTTTTATTCATTATTTTGCAACAGAAACCATTAATAAAAATAATAACTAAGTATTAATAACAAAATGACTAAATTCAGCGTACATTCAGTGTTCAAGATGATAATTCGGTACTGTGTGGCCCCGGCTACGCCCGTCCAGCCAAGTCTGGCAGTACTGCCCAGCGATTCCACTACTCGCAGGTTGGATACCCTTCCCACTGGCTGCTCCTCTGCAAAGTCAGACAAAAAAAAAAATCTAAAAAAGCTACATAAAAACATATTCAGGAATGCAGAGAAGTCAAGATCAGTATGTTTATGATCCATAAATCCAAAATCGATCTAGGGCCAATTTTACTGGCTGACCTCTGGATGTGGTGGATACGGGTGTGGCTTCCTCACGACCTTCATACAGGGTGTACAAGGTGATGATGTATTCTGTGCTTGGTTGAAGGCCTGTTAGCACATAGCTGGTGGTGCTTCTTGGAAAGGATGAGCTCCGGACTGGGCCTCCTGAAGGGCAGATCAGGAATCAGTGGGTTTTTCTCTTACTTTATATATAATATCAATGCATTACATGCTTTCTATATCTTTCATCTTAAAAGTGGAGTTGGGATAAAATACAAAAAAAAAAGATCTGCTCATCACGATGAACTTAATTTCACGCTGTGTTCTGTTACTGTACTGAACACAAAAGTTTAACAACAACATTAATAACATAAGCAGCACGGTGGCGCGGTGGTTAGCACTGCTGCCTCACAGTTTGAATACCATCTGGAAGG
>VUQJ01034132.1:0-31347 GCA_015108635.1 Andinoacara biseriatus | reverse complement strand
TCTGTGTGTCCACACCGAGCGACAGGGCGGGACAGAGGGCAGAGACACGCCACACAGTAGAGGGAGGGGCTCCTGCAGAGCTCGCTCGGAGGCAGCAAAGAGCTGGCCGACGTTGTACTTTACACTACACGCGGGAACGGTGAGGCAAATGAGTGACAGAAAACGTAAAGCACAAAAAGTGTGTGCAGTTTGTCACACAGTGAGTCTGCTAGCTAAAAGATCACAGCAACATCATTTACCTGAGGGTCAGTCAGTGTTACGCAAAAATACCTGTTACAGACGTCGTTCAAAGAGCTACTTTTACTTTCTTACTTTGAGTAGATTTCAGAACCTGTACTTCTTTACTTTTACTTGAGTAAAGAAGTTGAACCAGTACTTCGACTTTTGCCAGAGTAGTTTTTAACACAAGTATTTGTACTTCTACTTAAGTACAGAATGCCAGTACTTTTGCCACCTCTGGTCACTGCAGCTTTTCTAGCAAAGCTTCAGATGTCGCTCGGCTTCTTGTGTTCTTCAGTGCTTTTAGTCTCTTACTGTTTTGCAACAATAAGGTTGCGAAGGGCACTGACCGGTTTTACCCATCATGAGATGTTTCTTGTGTGACAGTTGGGACAGAAGCAGCTAATATTGATTTGCACTAAGCGGCAGGACTGCTTTCTAATTACTGATAGATTTAGATTTTGGTGTCATGACTTTCCATGGCTTTTTGCACCTTCCTTTCTTCATGTGTTCAGTTCTTTTTGCGTGTTCCGTTTGTCATTATTACACATAACTTATGGACATCTGTGGTTGGATGGGTTATTACCAACATCTGGTAAGAATTCAGTGTCAATAGCTGCTTTAGAAATATATTTAGAAAATTTGTGACGTGCACACTGGCTCTTGGTTTGCCCCCACAGTTTATATTATCTTAAACAAGCTGTTGTAGCTCCATGCCCCCTCCCTTTAAACTAACTTTCTTCTGATTCGCTGTCCCTCACAAACAGAAGGTTTGTAGAGAGCCTTTACAGGCTTACGTTCATTAAGAATGCTGAGAAGACTCCTGGGTCACAGTTGTCTGAGCTTTGAAGAGCAGCTGCAGGCAGAGTGGAGACATCATGTACAGGCTTCAAGTTGTTCCCTCTGAATGAAAAAGGTGACTCACCGTCCTGACAGTTACATGTTAGCTCATCCTGACTAGAACACAGAGAGAGAGAGACAACATCTCGTGAAGCTTTAGCTGTTGCTAAAAAAAACAGGAGGATTCAAAATCCAACTCTATCATTTCATGCACAAAATACAGACACTACACTTCAGATTTAAGAACTAGACATTTAACTGAGGCTTAGCAAACACTGAATTCATTTCTGCATTTGGACTGGATCTAAGATGCCTCCTCTAAAAACCCAGAGAGTACTACTACTGTCAGCAGTACAATCCACTCTTGATCTTCCAGCCTTCATATTTACTCGGTGAAAGCTGAGTTTGCTGAGATAGGTTTGTGATGTGATACGCCTGCAAGAGTCTGTAACAATGTGGGTTTAAGCCACCTGCTGCCAACTGTGCAGCTTTGGGGCTCTAAAATCTAGTTCTGGCTGCATTAAACAGCAGCACTGACAAAAAGACACAAGGTGGAGTTGGAGGTGTCAGAGTTTAAGCTATTGATGGATGTAGTGAAGGAGGACCTGCAGATGGTTGGTGTGACGGAAGAGGGTGAGATGGAAGCAGATAATCCACTGTGGCGACCGATAACGGGAGACGTCAAAAGCATTAGAAGAATTCTGGCTGCACAAAAACTGTTCTTGTATACTTGATCCCAGTATAGTAGCTTTACTACATGTTGTGTTATCTGGTTTGCACTTACCGTACTTGTTTTTGTGTTATGCTTGGACATTATTCACCTGCTCTGTAATCCCTGACTGGTCTTCTCCCTCAGCTGCATCAGCTGCAGGTCGCTCTGCTGATTCTCACAGACCTGAACACACACAAACTTGACAATTTGTGTTCTTTTATTTACATTTTACATTATAAAACACATTATTCGACACTTAAAGGACAGGCTCAGATTTGTATGTTTTGAGGTGCACATGAACATGGGGATTGCTAAACTATTACCACCTTATGACGTCACATCAAAGACTCTTTTTTTTTTTAATGTGACACATTTTTGAGAGAAAATGTGTGTCCAGCTAAAACATAGTTGTGTGTTGGATTTAAATTAAAAACAAAAAATAAGCCACTTTCAGTTTGGGGATTTTCCTAATATGCAGGAGGGGCAGGAGGCCGTCACACGGCTGTGCCTGGGGTTCCACTTTCTCTGTTTATTTGTCATTTGTGGCCTGTCAGTACTTCAAGAAGTACTGGACAATAACAGTTTCTCGGAGCCACATTATGAAACTGCGGAAACACTTTGAGGTATGTTGTCAAACCGGTAAGCCACCTCATCTGAGGCAGCAGGAATGAGGAAAGATGACAGTTGATGAGAGTTATGAGCCAGTTACCGCATTATATCGTGTGGGTTTTGTGGGTTCATGTGATGTCGTGAAGGAGGACATGCAGAGGGTGGGTGTGACAGAGGAGGATATTACACCGTAAATTATTAAACCGTACCTGTCGTAGGCAGCGGAGCTCAGACATGAGGCGCTCCTGTTTGGAGCGAGACAGTTCTAGCAGCTCATCTTTCCAGCTGTCGCCCTCCCCTGGTGAAAGAGATCAAATGCTGCGCTTATCTCAGCAGCAGAGCATCTTTCTCAAGCTGGGAAGTATCTGAAACAATCTACCCACAGATCACTGTAGAGAAAAGTCGACTGCAGAGACAAGACTGAACCTTATACAGCTCTTCATACAGCACTTTCTACATCTAAGTGCTTTTGGTCTAACATTCACACATACAATCACACTTCGATGAATACATCGGGAGCAACTCGGGGGTTCAGCATCAGATCAAACCACCAGCCTTCCAATTAGCCTGTAACCTGCTCCACCTCCACATCCACCCCTATAATACTGTCACTGTTCACTGATCCCATCTACTGTAAATCATTCACTGAGACTAAAATTGCAAATATTCTGTTTTTAGAAACATTTTATATAAAGGAACACTTTTTAATCAGAGCACAGCATCAAGTCAAACTTCTGGGATATTGATCTGGTCTGTTAAGTAGCAGAGGGGGGGTGTTAATCAGTGTCAGCTGCTTCGGTGTTAATCAGCTTAACAACAGGTACACAAGAGGGGCAACAATGAGACAGCCAGGAAGAATAGTTTTTGCTGTGGGAACAACTAATGCGGACCAGAATAAGTAAAATCTTTTTTTAAATTATTTAAAAGTTGCCACCAATAAAATAACGTAGCAAAACCGACAGTGTATCAGTGATGTACCTGTCAGGGCATCCCTGTGAAGCAGGTGGAGCTCCTGCTTGAGGCGGATGATCTCCTCTCTCTGGGTGCTGCTCTGTGTTACCTGCTGCTGCAGCTCCTCTACAAATACGGCGGGACATACAGAATAACACATGGAGAGACCGAGTGAGGAGATGATCAGTCGCTTAATCATGAAAATAAACAGGAACAAGGTTAAGAACAAGGTTTTTCTGAGAAAAACCCACTGTTTCCTGTACTTTTAGCACAAAGGTTTAATAATGTACCTTTGAGCTGTGTGACTTTATGTCTGGCTTCTTTGTAACGCAGTTTATTCTCCTCCAAGTCTTTCGTGAGCTTGCTTTCCTGTGAGCGACTCTCCTTCAGAGATGTCTCAAGGTCTTGCAGGCGCCCTGAGAGGTCGAGTATATAACTTGAAGCTTTTGCCACATCTTGGTCCTAAGAGGTTAAAATAATCAAAGAAAATGACGGGACATCAAACTCACATTCAACAGCAGCAGACTAGATACAGAACATAGGTTCACGCATGTACCTTGAGTTTGAGCATGGAACTGAGCTCTTCCTCCCTGACCTGCAGAGAGCCCACTTGAGTAGACAGAGCCATGACTGTGGAGCTGAGACTCTGGCTCTTCTCCTGAAAGACAGCATGGACACTTACAGAAGACATTACACTCATTTCCAGATTTTCCAATTAACTGCCCACCCCTGAGTGAAAGGCACAACATTAACCGTTAGCCATTAACATTAGATTGTAGGAGGACCTGCCAGAAGCAACACCTGTGCTGATGTTTGAGGTACTGCAGCCGTACATATCAATATGGTAGGAGTAGAGTGACAGCGTTAGCAAAGGTGACATCCCAATAGACACAGACCAAGGCTCAAAACATGAGGACACTGGTGAAATTGAGGGTCTGAGGAATTTGGCAGTGTGGAAATATTTTGGCTGAATATATTTCCACAAAGGCAAGCAATCCCACTAATCCTTTTACCATCTGAAGCATTCTATAATTCCTTTATCTACACAATACAAGAGTTTACAGACACTTTCTCCTGTACCATGTCTCAAGATGAACAAGAGCACCACCCAGCAGTGTAAAAAATGACCGTTGAACTGTATTAACCCTGTTCGGTGTCAACCAGTTACTGAGTCATTTTGTTTGTGTTCTTCTGGAACACCTGAAGCTTTTCGATTGGTTAGAATTAAGATTTTAGTTTATTATCTATGATGATCTACTGTGGTGACCCCTAAAGGGGCCAGCCGAATGAAGTAGTGTTGGTATCGCATCAGGGCATTCTAAAAAAGCTCTGATTTATTCCTGAATCGTTTTTAACATTTGTTTTTCTCTATGTTAACAAATTACATAAATGACCAAAACCTACATTAAGTGTATCAGACCATGTGTGGATGTTTCAGTACTACCTCAAAGTCTTGACATTTTTCACGGATGTGCTGCTGCTTCTTCTCAAGTTCGAACAGCTGCTGCCGGGCTTCGCTGAGTTCCCTCTGGGCCTCCTTTTCCCTGGTTTCCACCACCCCCACATGTTTAGTCAAGACTCTAATCACCTCGTTACGCTTCTGCACCTCCTCTGCACACAAAAGAAAAAAAATCATTTCATAAAAGGACACGCGAACACACCTTTATCAGTGGAGTCAGTCTGCAGGTGATGTATGGACTATAGAAACAATGTACTGACACAAAAAATATGATTGCATTATTATACTATATCCTTGCACTTTAACAACTCAGCCATGGTTCCTAAAGAAGTCATAACAACCATGTTATCACCATATCTATACTAAACTAATTATACTGTCAGTAAAAATGTTTTTAACTTTTTTCATTGTGTTTTGTCTGCTTTCAACAAATAAATGAAACCCAAAATAAGAGTTCATGGAGGTGAGTCTGTGGCCATAACTTACAAAAATGACACATTCAAACTCAGTCACAGCCAACCAGCTGCAATCCTGACACATCAGCTGCTGGCTCAGCTTAATACCTTCTACACATCTGAGTGGTAAATCTCACAAGGTGCACCATTTAAGCTGCTTTAGCCTGCCTACAGTTGCTGCACATGTGAAAGCTGCTTTGCAACCCAGCTTTTCCCCTGTGATCTGGAACTGTATTAAACTGACCAACATATCCTTGGGTTTCCTCACCATCTAAACGGGCACACTGCTGCTCCAAAGTCAGCACCCTGTGGCGGTATTGTTCCCAGGCACGATGCTGCTTAAGATGGGAAGCAGCCATAGCATTTAGCTCCTTCTCCCTGTCCTTTAACTCAGTCATCAGCAGCTGCAGCTCTCTTCTCTGCCTCTGGATGGTAGAGCCGCTCAGGTCAGTTGCAGAAAACTTTTGCCAAACACACAAAACAACAGAAAAAGCTTCAAATTTCTTTATGAATAAAGAAATTTCCTTGCACAGCTTCTGAACATTTAGCCAGGGAAAAATTAATGTGACACAAAACATAAAGAGATTTGAAGCTTTCCCAGCAGCTCCCTGTTGAGGTCAGGTAGCAACTCATCTTATCTCACCTTAGTTTCCTGCATGCTGGGAGTACAGAGGGTATCTGCTGAGATGGGAGGGGTGCCTATTATGTACTGTTTTGCTCTGCTGTCCATCTTGAAGCTGCTTCCACCAGGTGTTTGATGAACATCAAGGGAAGTACCTTCATTTTTCTGAAAAGTGTAATAGTATGCAGAACAAATTACAATCATCCTGCTACAATTTTATTTGTTCTACATGTGGGCTCACCATTTTAACTGGAGTGCTTTGCCACCGCTCACCTAAAACATCTGAAACAAAGCAAAAGTGGATGTTGGATGGATGAAACTACACCTATTTTTCTCTTTTTTAAGAAGAAGAATGGTGGAAATGTAGCCTGCTGTTTACCATTTGACCAGAGGGAACAGGCGGAGGCTTTTCCAGGAGTACTTCCACTGGAGTAGAGTTTTCTCCTTTCCTCCATCACATCATTACAGCTTTCCACTAAAACCAGTTTAATCTCCAGCACCTCCTTGCACTGCTGTTGTTGTTGTTGTTGTACCGAGCTTTTTGTGGGGCATCTTCTGAGGGCAAGCCGGGGGCTAGATTAAGGGTAGCTAACTTTAACTTACCATATCAACAAGTAACTGTCCGAAAACTTCAGCGCTGCTCTAATTTAGTGATACGCTGTGAATGTAATCTTAATAACCGAGCATCAAACGCTCCCCAGAAAGCTTAAACGCTAGCTTCGCGTAAACTTCTACCAACTTTTGAATGCTGTGACGTCACTGACGGAACTCCTGCAGAACTTTTCAAAATAATTTAATTCAACTCCAAAACAAAAGAACAGGAATAAGAATACATTTTTTATCCTATATTTGGGAAGTTATTTTATTACAGCAGTTGAAATAATCATTATCATCGTCATGAGTAGTAGTAAATGTAGTAATTACATATATATAATATATTTTAAAAAATATCAAAACGTCTGAAATATACCAATTTGAATTTATCACGCATAACTGAAGCTTAAACACTGAATTTTTTATATAAACTTAGCACAAAAAGTGATAAAATTTGTGTTTGGTCAATTATTGCTTTGTTGTAACGAAGCTTCTTGGCAATAAATCTGTGGCAACAAATTTCCTTACTTTTTGTGCTATATGTTTCATTGATTACAGAAACAAGAAGAATTGTGCTGTGTCATTAACAGCAGTTTTGGTGATCACATTTTTAGAATCAATTAACCAACACATACATTTGTACATAATATTATTCAGCACTAACTAGATTATTTTATTTTATTTTATTTTATTTTATTTTATTTTATTTTATTTTATTTTATTTTATTTTATTTTATTTTATTACAGCCATCTGCCACCGTCACGGAAGAGGGCGCTAACCAAAATAAAACTGGATTCAGAGGAAACGTGTCATGTGTTTTCTCTCCGAAGCACGGGGGGGCGCTGCAGCACATTACCCATTTCTGTAACTAAAACAAGAAGCGTTACATGGCGTGCTCGAAGTACGCCAACTGAACCTTATTTAATAAGAATGCTTTTCTAAAAGTTAAACGAGCTTGAATAATGCGATCGGCTTTATTGGACAGACAGCAGTTTTAGAGTATATTGTGCGGGGTATGTAACTCGACATTTCTTCTATTTTTATTCAGCAGCAGAGCGTGTCCACTTTAGCCTTGCGCTAGCTCAATTAGCCGGCTAAGCTAATGCCCAGGTGCTGACGGTGACAGCTGGGTGAGTGAATGTTACCTGATGAATGAAGCACTAAAACTAAACTCGAGATTTTAAAAAAAAATAAAAGTTCAATACATTATGTCCACGAGACTGGTGTTTAAATGATAATCAAGACAGTTTAATTATGGACTTTACAAAGAGCACAGTAGCTAACTATTTGATAGCTCAGCTACTGCAAAGCAGCCGCATGTGTTAGCAAGCGAAAGCCTGTTCTTTGCATAGACAGTATCATGTTCGTACTGTAATATAATTTTATGTTGTGGCTCTGTATTGGTCTGCTGTAGCCGGGCGCTAAATTCCAGTCTGCAACTGACTAGTGATCTATTTCAGTTCAGCTACAGCTGTTCGATGATGATGTCCAACTGGGAGCCTTGTGCCTGATCTGTCCTAAATCGTGGAGCGCTGGCAGACAGAATAGGCTAGCGTGATGAAATACTGGCAGGAGCCTTGCTCACTGTTACCTGTATTAGTGTCTGATAATAAATACGAACACATTTGATCACATCGGTGTTTAGGTTTTGATGTAAACTTTATTCATGACTCTATTTTCATTTTCACTTGCTATTTTCTTTTTTAATGATGTATCCATTTTTATATTGCAGTTAAGTCTATGTAAGAACAATTTTCACAACTTACAAGTAAATTCTCACCCACTTAAATATTTGCTCCCCATTAGCACCTCTATTTCATTCAGAGCTGAAACGATCCTGGATTTGGGGGCCAATACCATTTTTTTTTTAATGGAACAAAAATTTCTAATTTTGGCTTTTAGCCTTCATTCCCATATACAGATAAAATATGTTGGAGCATGGTCCCATATGTGCAGTGTTTCACTTCTGTGTCTCGACATGGGTTGTAAGCAAAGGAAGGCATACGTTATTTTTTAAAATGAAGTATTTAAGAATGCTGTTTGTAATTTTTTTCCTTGGATTTTTTTAATTTGCCAAATAACTTTGGTTGATATAAGTTGATAGTTGAAACATGAGACAAGAAGTGCTGGGTTAGGTGAATAGCAGTGACCATGGACAGGATGGTCATAGTATGGCTGGGGGAAAAATCAATACAGAAGAGTCAGGGATGCTAAATATCAATATTTTATTAAATAAATTAAAAAAAAAAAAAACTCTGGCAGCACTATGAACAACAGGGCTCATCTCATGTACCACCATCCTGAGATAACGTTAGCCGAGTAAACTTACATTAAATCGGCTCAGCCGAAAAACCATCCAGCTCTGGACACAGAGCATGGTAATGGTTCAGTCACACGAGTAAAAATAGGACAGCAACCTCCTTGTATCTGCAAAAATAAAATAAAATAAATCAGTGGCTGCCTGATGATTGCATTGAATTTTTTTAACATTCTGCGACCGATTGCAACTTGTGGTGAATAAATAGCTGCTTAGAGCTTGATGGTGTCTCTTACTGAGGACCATGTTTGATTGGAAGGTGATTGCACAGGTCACAAGAAGCAACCTTTCTGCAATCAGTTGCGGCTCTCAGGAAGATTGCTGAAGGTCTGCAGATAATTGCTGTATAATTTGTGAATGCAGACACATTGCCAACAAGTTGCCATCAGTCTGAATGAGACTTTATCAATGAGCACAACTTGAAGGGACTTGACTCAGCTGGCTGTCAGCTGGTTGTATTCTGGTTACATTTTTATAGATCAGGAAGGTTGCTGAGTGCAAATATAAGTTAAATGTGAATTTAGTATGTAGACAGAAATGGATATCTGATTTTCAAGGCTTTATCAGAGTGAACTTCTGTATTATCAGAAACTCTATGTATGCATGTAATTGTCACCTTAACCCCAGTCAGTTGCAGACTCATCAGACTGATAACAGACTGACTCTGTCTTATGGCAACATTTATGGCAGGATAAATGAGTAAAGAAATGAGTGTTCCCTGACCCAGATTAATAAAAATAAGTTGGTGAATATTTTTTGGGCATCTTTTATATATCTGGCAACCCATCAAGAGTGCCGGTATGTGTGGCAGACATCATGTAATACCACCATTTTCTAAATGTGTACATTTCCTTTGTGACATGTTAATAAACTGGATATCTTTGGGTTTTTTTTGATGTGGTAAGTCGTAATGGGCATTTATTTATTTTTGCCCTTTTCTGTCAGTTTAAAGAACAAAAATGTTTTCCCTATATAAAAAAATTGAAATTTTCTGTGGTATTTGTGACTTTGTGTTTGATTTGATCCTAAGGTTTAATTCAAAGCTTTATACGAGCCTGTCTAATGTGTGGCAAGCATGAAATTAAATTCTCTGAATCGTCTGTTTTTCTAGATAATTTGTGATGGCTACTACTGAGATGGAATCTGGGTCCTCGGAAAGCAGATCAGAGCAAGGGACGGCTGACCCCGATTCAAAATACCCACTGAAAGTTCTTTATTGTGGAGGTGCAGTATATAACCACTCACTTCACCTTAAGTTGATTTCTGGTGGCCCCTTCTCAAAATTTGACTCGAGTTTTGTCTCTTATTTCTTCTGCAGTGTGCTCTCTGCCTACAGAGGTGAGTTTGACTGTCAGACAGTTTGCGTGTTCATTTGTGTGACCCACTTTCCAAAAAATATTCAGTTGGGGATATTTTTTTTTTCTGGTACCGTGTGAGTAACTGTGCACTGTTGTGTCTGCAGTACTGCGAGTACATGCCTGAGCCAGCTAAATGTCGCCAGTGGCTTGAGAAGAACTTTCCAGATGTGTTTGCCAGGATGACTGTAGGTGAGTGGCATTTAAGATTTTAAAGTTGTGTGTTTCTTAGTTGGTATAGTAAATATTTTTGCTCTTTACCATGTGGCTCTTGCCTTTTTCTACTTTGTGTTGTATATTGTATATTCTGTGTGTGTCATTCAAATAAGCTCAGATGACCACACTGAAAAAGTGATTTCAAAATCAGAGCTGCAGCTAGGGAGTTTCATGCACTCTATTCTCTGAGCACGTTCTGAGGTTGGTCAGGCTGGATTTGTTCCGAGGAAGCTAAATTCTGTCCACTATCACGGTAAATACCACACGCTGTCTGCGTATTGGTACTTGCTGTTGTTGCTGGTGTAAAATATTGTGTGACAACCTCTTATATCGTTCATTTACGGCGTGCTGATATTAACATTTTTCACACACAGCCATATAGAGATTGGTAAGATTTAGTGTTATGAACTGTGGGACTGATTCAGAGTCAGAATATATAATGTTCACCTTGGAAATTTCTGATCTGAGAAAAGGAATTAATTGCATAAGACAGTATTATTTTTGATTAGCATAACCAGACCTTACAGATGTGTTCTTACACAGTGGGGTAAGGAGTTCAAATGAAGAGTTAATTTGACAGGTTAAAAAGGTCTAATTAGAAGAATCTCACACTGAACAGCTTAAAGCCTTGAGATTTTTTTTTTTTTAATTATGGGGAAAAGTCCATTTAAAAGACACATTAAAAACACATTATCTGCTTTTGCTTGTTACGTGTACTTTGAAAATAGTTTCTCGTAGAGGTCCTGTGCGTGCACGGTTCATCGCAGTGTGAAGAGAAATGGCTTTTTAATGATTTAAAATAGATCTGAAGGTTTATAAAGTGAGAAGATTTGCTGTAAAGGTCTGTAATTATCCCAGTTTTTCAATGAACAAACTACATTTATAGTAATTCCTTGAAAGCTAAACATGTTGCCAGACAGGTTTTAATATCTTTCCATTTTACCTATGTCCCACTGGTCCAGCAGCAAATGCACCTAAGCAGGAACTTGGCACTGGAGATGCTCCCCCTGCAGGCGAGGAGGAGGAGAAGAAGAAGCAGAAGAGAGGTACGGCGTCAAAATGATTAAGAATCTAATTTTTTTTTTTTTTATCGTGTTTGCTACATATTAAGGATAAGGATGAGACCTTTTTTCTTTATCTGAGTCTGAGACCTGATAAGTCGCTTTATGTTATCTGTATTTAACTTTCTATAAGTGTTGTTGTCACTGCAGGAGGTTAAATCCGGTTTATTTCAATTTTACTGTTTAAGGTGGGAGAGGCCAGATCAAACAGAAAAAGAAGACTGTGCCTCAGAAGGTGACAATAGCAAAAATCCCGAGAGCCAAGAAGAAATATGTCACACGGGTGTGTGGCCTGGCAACATTTGGTGAGAGCTTTTGTTCTTTCATTTTCCTCCAGGCTGCCAAAGTCTTCCTCTCTTTGTGCTTTATTCTCAACAAGAATCTTGTGTTTGACTCTTACAGACATCGACCTTAAAGAGGCTCAGCGATTCTTTGCCCAGAAATTTTCTTGTGGTGCCTCGGTTACAGCAGAGGATGAGATAATCATTCAGGGAGATTTTACAGATGACATAATTGACGTCATTCAAGAGAAGTGGCCTGAGGTAAGTGGCCCAGAGTCCAGGCTGCAGGATTATTGAAGCAAACAGAATAAAAGAACTTTGGTGTGTCCTTTTAAAAAGTCTTGGACAAGAAAACTCCTGTTGAGTCCCTAAAACAAATTAATTTATCCATTATAAAACATATGATGATGACATCAGCATGCTGCGAGTGCAGTAATGGCTCCAAATAACAGTGCAGGACAGTTGTGGGTGTGGTTGATAGCACATTTTCTGAGCTCCTTTGAAAGTGTCGTCTCTAATCTTAAACACGGCACACGCTTCAGTCTCTGTGTCTCTGTGTGTTTTAGGTGGATGATGACAGCATTGATGATCTGGGTGAAGTCAAGAAGTGAAGACCAAATATGCACTTTTGCTGAAAGGATGTGACCTGTAACAGCGACAACCTGGCCAAATGTACACATTAAGTCATTTTATACCTATTTTATTTACTGTACATAAAAAGCTGTGGACTGGGCCGCTCACTTGGCAGTTTTGTTTTTTTTTTTGTTTTTTTTTTAGTTAATAGCTGCTTTCTCTCGTTTGCCAAAGGTGTGGTATGACATGAATCCTTCCCAAATGTTCTTCACTCAAGCAAACTGTAGGCTAATAAATTTCAATCTCCTTCACCCGTACACTCTCTCCACCATGGGGAAACATGGTTGTGTGTCTATTTTTTTTAATGCATTAAAAATGGCTTCTTTTTTTTTTTTTTTCAGGGTTCTGATATGCTGCTTTATCCAGTTTACTTAAAATGGCCGCAGGTTACTTGTTTTTCATGCATCCCAATCAATACTCATGAGTAAACCTATTCCCCTGCATAATAGTTTTATAATGAAGGTGCACTCCCTGGACAGATAACATTTACAGTTGTTTCCATGCTCCTTTGGGTCAATACCATTTCCCTATAGATAACGGAGCGCACAGATGTTCACTCCACTTACGGATTAGCATGTTTGGCTGAGCACCTTTTTACATGTGTGCATTCATTTTCCAAAGAAATCACCTGGTGCCACTTTTCTTTGTCGACACTATAGCGGCAGAAGATGAATCTCACTCTCTCAGAAATCTGCTGTGCCTTTGAAGCTCCCATCCTGGACCACGTTTTGCCTCCAGTTCTCATCCTGGAGTTCATGTTTGGACTAACAGGGAACTTTATCGCCCTGTGGATGTTCATCTTTCACATGGACACATGGAAACCCAACGCTGTGTACCTGGCTCACCTGGCAGTTGCCGACTCCATCGTGCTCTTCTGCCTGCCTTTCCGAGCAGATTACTACAGGCGTGGGAAAAACTGGCTCTACGGTGATATCCCGTGTCGCATCCTGCTCTTTCTACTGGCAGCCAACCGCGCAGCAGGGATCTTTTTCCTCACGGCTGTGGCTGCAGATCGTTACTTCAAGATTGTCCACCCGTCGAACCGGATCAACCGAATGGGGCTGAGATATGCTCTCTGGGTCTCCCTTGGCCTCTGGTGCTTGATCTTCCTTGCCACTGGATACCTTCTTGCTGATAAGCACTTCTTCTACAACAACAACCGCACACAGTGTGAAAGTTTCAACATCTGCATGGGCTTTGGTTCCCTCTCCACCTGGCACAACATTTTTTATGTCATCCAATTTTTCCTGCCCACTGCCATCGTGGCCTTCTGCACCATCAGAATTACATGGCAGCTGAGAATCCGGACCGTGGACAAAAAAGGGAAAATCAAACGGGCCGTTCAGTTCATCCTGGCCGTGGCTTTAATCTTCATCACCTGCTTTTTCCCCAGCACTATATCGCGTATCGCCGTGTGGGTCCTCAAGGTGTGGCACCATGAATGCAAATACTTTGAAAACGTCAACCTGGCGTTCTACACGACTGTGTGCTTCACTTACTTCAACAGTGCCCTCAACCCTGTTTTGTATTACTTCTCGAGCCCTGCATTCAGTGGAGCCTTCAAGAAGGTCGTGGACAAACTGCTGAGAAGAAGCAGCGACAAAGATGACACAAAGTCATCGGAGAATGACATTTCCACCATAGATGATGGAAGGCTGTAAAGCCAGCTGCGTGTCCCTTCCACTTGAATACTGCAGGGAAACTAAGATATACCTTATTACATAAATGCATTATGCATGGTAAAGACCTGGCTATTGAAAACATTTCTGTTATTGCAGCTGAAATTAAATGTAAAAGCGGTTTTGCTGTAATCTTGAACAAAATAACTCATTCAACTTAGCTGTGTAGTGCTTCCTTGTATTGCAATAATGCACCTGTTGTGACTTTGGATGTGTTTTGTAATCATGAGCCACTAACTCGTGATTACATGTTCTCTAGTAGCCGGGCAGGTGAGTAAATCATGAACTTAAAAGCTTGTCAACGCAGTATATCACATAGCTATCTGCACATGTATCCATTATTCTTGATAAGGTCCTGTTTTAATGCTTTTATTAGGCAATCCTTTCCAATGTAAACAATATACACTGATCCCTTTCCCCCCTGCTGCCCACTGAAATATTTGTAGAATGAATGGGTTATATAGCCACAGGGAAATTTAGCTCATGTTAGTGCTAACATTAAACTATTAGGGCAAAGTGAGAATTTGAGATAAGTCTTGCAGGGTTTGCAGGTAATTTCAACTAGTTGTAACAAAGCAGTATAAATCTGAATGCCTTTGCAAGTGTGTTTCTGCTTATATAACGTTTTAGTCTGTGTACCCTGTCACATTTTGTTTTAAATAAATCAAATATTAGGATCACTAACAAACATAATTCTTTTCTTTTTTCCCCCCGATCTGCAGTGTTTGAATGGAACCGAGTACGTTTTATGCACTTTTTTATGCAATTTTTGGCTTCTGCCGTCGCATGTTGTACTTTCACGAAGCCCAAGTGGCTTTAATTTTTGTACTATGATGCTCCCCACGTGGGTGGTAAAAATATTGCTTTACCAGACAAATTAAGTTTATGAATTAGCATTTGAAGAGTTTATAAAATATGTTACTTTGTTCTAAAAATAAAAATAATTAGCAGATAACTCGTTTATTCCGTTGACGGAAAATGAAATGACTAGATAATTTGTGCCACTTGGGCTTCTGGGACTGTGATATTTGTTTTCTCAGATTGAACAAATAACAAATAATCGACTGAAAACTAATCCAGTGATCACACAGCTGCGATTCAACCAACTGCGGCTCACACGTTATGCGTCAGTGAGGATAATGTGTTGTAATTTTTGTGTGTCATCTGAACTGGCCCGTATTACTGCAGTAATTGTAGTTTTGTAATATTCTATAGATTTTCTTTTTTTCTTTCTTTTTGTTAAACTTAATTTCGGCGCAGTTTATAACTTTTTCTTTATGATTGTTTTTGTTTTTAGATTCGGCGCAAGACAAGTTCAGCCAAACAAACAGCGTCCATTAACTCGCGCACCGTCTCCTGCTTTTGACTGTGAACATTTTATAAAGTATATTTTAAATATGAATTTAAATTATATTTTAAATGTTTTACTTCAGTAAATATTCATTATATATTTGTTTAAATTTTGTATTTTTCCTGAATGGAATAGAATGCCTTTGCCATTACACGGGATATAGAATTCGAAAGACACACTTTTCTCAGTAGCAACATGTAGAAAAGTGAAAAAGAAAAATAAGCAGTTCGGAATCCAGTTCGGAAAACACTCAAATAGAGTATATAGAATAAAATAAACATAGTGTACAGTGGTTAAGTATTACACATTAAAGGAGTATTGCACAGTATAGGAAAATGTAGTTCTAAATGTTTTGTTTCAGGTAACTAAAATATTAACATTATTTCCAGTTTTAGTTTAGTTTCAGTTAACGATAGCAACACAGAATCTTAAACTATACAGCTGGAGTTCACAATTTCACGAGCTTATGGTTGGATCTGTGAAGGCAGCATATTTTCCAAGAGTGACGTCAGATTGTGTGAGTCGGGGCTGGGCTGGGAAACAGGAGCAGCTGGAAAAAACATGTAACGGTACGAGGTACGCTGCACCTCCTTGCGACGTTCCATACTGAGACCCAGTTCACCTAAAGAGACCAAGTAAGCTCTCACGACAACTTTTTTCCACTGCTGTCTGCTTTCACTCTGTTTTAATATCACCTCTGTTGGGCGTTAGTCGTCTTACATTAACCACAGTTTGTAAGGCATTGCTATTTTGAAGCTAGCTAGCTTTGGCATTCCAGCAGGCACCGTGGCTTTAGCTAACGGTATACAAAATATTATTTAAAAAAAAAAAGTGCCTGTAACCTCACGCCAATCACTATGATCTGCTGCCAAATGACATGTCAATCAAAGTCAGCCCGTCCGGGGTAAATGTGCAGATTGCTTAGGGGAAAAGTGTGGCGGGTAAAATCTAAGTTATACTACTAGCTCCATAGATGCAGTAGCCCAGCTCATGTAAACAACACGGACCAGTCTCCTCATGTGTCTGTCATGTACTCTACCGATTTCTGCGTTTATTAATGGTTAATGCGTGTTCATGCAAAGCTGGAAACAACCAAGTGGTCGTCAGTGAGCTGGTAGCATTGAATGGGAAGCAGGGTGATGTGTGACAGCGGTAGGTGTGCTGCTTGTTTTGGTCTGGCAGCACCGGAGGGGCGGGGGAGGACCGCTGAGGTAACGTTACCTGGACACTGCACAAGATTGTCCTTCAATTTTGAAAGAAACGGTTAAGTGCAAAAACTATGGCAACCTAAGTGAGTGCACCTTGGACACGTTTTTATTTGCATTGTCTCTGCACTTGCATCACTGTGCTGGTTGCTAAGGAGACGCCAAGGCTGCATTAAAGTGTTTGGTGGCCCTGGAGGAAAAGTGGGGCCCCTGAGTCGCATTACATTTGAGTTAGAATTAACCATGTGTTTTTGGGCATAATTTAACAACACTTACCTCCATTATGAAGCTATTTCTGGAGTTCTCAAAGACCAAAGGTTTCTTATCACATATAGTTCTCTACATTGATAAGTCCATTGTGGCTTTTCTTTTTGTACAAAAATAACATTCTCCAGCTTTATACAAAGAAGTAAAGCAGATACAGGCCTCTGTTTTCTGCGTGTTCTGTAAATGTTTTGTTCAACACAAAGTAACCATTGCCTTAATAATGGCTGTTTCTAATACATTGTGTACTTAATTTAATTAGAATTTACTCAAAGGTTGTTCCCTGTTTGATAATGCAGCCCTAAGAGAAGAGCTGAACACTGAAAGACTATCTGTGATAGATAGCAAAACAAGTGCGTTGTGAAAACATCCTTACAGATTTTTTAATACATTCATTCTTATATGAGTATTTTTAAAATCCACTAAATATGAACCTTATAGTATTCTTGCTGTTATTTTTATATAAACACTTAAAGTTAAAACATTACTGCTAAAGTTATCTGTATGCTCTTAAACGCTGGGCTCTTTTTTGTGTTGAACTCATTTTAAAGCCCTCAGTTTAAGCAGAAGTTAGTTCCTCTGTTTCTCACCTGAGGCCTTGTAAAATGCTAATTATGTTTAACTTTTTTCAATATTTATTAGATCAAATGGCATTACAGCAGCACACAAAATGAAATAAAGATGTCTTGTTCTTCTAGAGAACATCATTTTTACAGGTTTTATATTTTATTTTAATATAACAGTGTCTGAGATAACACTAAAAATGCCCATTACCAAAGCCCCAGAGAGTTAACTGGTACTGTGCCAGGTTTTATTCTTGGACTCTGCTAAAGAATCTTTTTTTTTTTCAAAGTTCAAGATAATCCTTTTTCATTCTATAGAGGACTTTGGTGCAGTCCCTCAGCTCATTCACTGAAACAAGCTTTTTTAGCTCTTTTTCTCCTCTGTTTAAGTCAGTGTATAGACAGTACTGTGCAAAAGTCTTGAGCCACCCTTAATTTCTTTATGTTCTGAAATGAGAAATAGGTACAGCTGTTTATTGAAATGTATAAACATAAAGTAAAAATGAAATTTATACAGTTCTAACAAGCTTTAAAATCAATATTTGGTATGATCACCTTTATTATTCTAACACAGCCTGAAACTTTCTTTGAGTTTCTTTAAGCAGTCTTCAGGAATAGTTTTCTGGGCTTCTTGAAGGACATCTCTTCTTCGGATGTTGGCTCCCTTTCATTCTGTTCCCTGACAAGATGATCCCACACTGCTTTAATAATGTTAAAGTCTGGGCTCTGGGGAAGCCAGTCCATTTTTGATAATGTTCCACTGTCTTTTGTTTTTGGTTTGTTTGTTTGTTTGTTTGTTTTGCAAGTTTTTGTTGTTGTTGTTGTTTGTTTTTAAAATCCAGACATGCTTTTACTGCAGCGGCCGTGTGCTTGGGATCATTGTCATGCTACAGAAAATAGGCTGTTGCAAATGTTTTCAGATGTTATTGCAATTGGAGGTTCAAAATCTGATTGTACTTTTCTGCATTTGTAATTCTATCAATTTTGACAAGATCACCAACATCACTGTCCGAAATGCAGTCTCAAGCCATGACAGATCCTCCATCATGTTTTACAGATGGCTGTAGATACTCACTGTTGCGCCTCTTTCCTGACCCCCTCTGTAGATATTGGCGATAATTTGGATGAATCAATAAGACCCATTACTACTGATTTGCAGTTCAGTTCTTGTGTAATTTGGCATACCTCAGCCTTTACTCTCAGTTTCCCTTCCTGGAGAATGGCTTCTTGACAGCCACTCTTCCATTGAGACCATTTCTGATGGAGCGGCAGAGACTAGTAGATGGATCAGCTGAAGGGCCAGGTGCATCTCTCAGGTTGTGTTGCAGGTCTTTGCTGGAATTGTTCCTATTTCTTAAGGACATGACTTTCAGATACTGATAATCTGCTATAGATGCCATTTCTTTCATCCTCTACTTGTCCGGTTTCCTCAAATTTGTTTTCAGGAGACACTGCACACCATACTGAGATATGCCACATTTTTCGCTTATAACACTTTGGAAATCACCTTGTTGGTGTAAAAATACTGTCTTATGTATGTGATAACTATAATCTTTGGAAGTGGGAACAAATGATGTGTTTTGTGACAGGCTGTTAGTAATAAAGTGCTTAGAAATACTAGGATTTAAAATCACTTATTTGCTAAGTTGTCTTAGCAACTTAGCTCTGGGGTTCCAGCGCGGACATCACCATCATCTGGTAAGAACCTGTGAAAGAAAAGAAAACACACCAACTCTTGTGTCTTTTAAAGAGTTTGATCCTATAAGAGAAAAAGTGCCATGCAACCTTTTGGCCTTTAGACACAACATTGGTTCATCTCTTGAGTTGGGGCCTTTTTTTCATGCTTGAATGATCCATTTGTCAGTGTTTAGTGGCTTACTGAAGAAAAAAGAAAAAACTCTCCTCTGAAACTGGTCAGGTATGAGGACTGGAATAAAATTAGTGAACGTCTATGACTGATTGTCCAAATTTAGTCCAGCAAACATCATCCATGAACATTTAGTGCTTGATGGCTTTTTTCTGTGAGCCTTAATGCCCAAAGATATTCTTGTTATAGTCAGTGTGAATCATCTACTTTATGAATAAAATGGTAACACCTACGACATTAACAGGGAAAAATGGATTTAATTTGTTTGAATGATGTCCAATATATGCAGAGATGTTTCTAATAGTGGTAACATGAGCTGAAACTGGACATATAAATGTGATCAGCTGAATATCACAGTTATTTCACGGGTGATAATGAACAGCTCTCTAATAAACACTGGGCTGTGAGTGACATACAGTAGGAGGTGTTGACGCAAACTGAGGCCTCACTGAGCAGAGCAGCAGCTCTCACTGAGACACTGATGTAATTGTGGGGGGTACATGCCTCTATGAATGGACAACAGTACCCATATAAAAAATTGTTAACTGTTCTGCAGCACTCACAGAATATTCAATGAGGCATTTTTAATGCTGATTAACAGAAAAACAACTTCTCTACAAATTGAGCAGAATTTTATTATTATAGATTTCAAAATTTAAACTTAGGAGAGACATCAGTTTGGACTATTTTAAAGGAATCTCTGGTGGCCCCAAACAGTTAATTAAAAAATTTATTTGAATCTGTGAAGATGGCAGTCGTTGGGTACTGATGGATATCATTTTGTGGGCAGCTAAGAATATTTTTTTTAATGACACAAAAAAGCCAAATTCATAATATTGTTTTTAATAGTGTCCATGTTTGCTTATAGAACATAAGCAAACATGGACTTATAAGATATTTTTGAATACGTGACATTTATGTAAAACATGTGAAATGGCCCTGAGGTTAAAATGTCTTCCTTTTATATTTGTTTTGATTGAAGAGACTTTCTCTGATTTTTTGCCAGCTCCCATCTCTCATATTGGGATTGTGTTGGGTGGTGGGGAAGGCCTAATCCCTCACCTTCATTAGGCCCCCCAGCCATGGACAAACAAGGAGCTGTGAGTACACCAGCCAAAGCCAGCGGGCTAAAACCCCCCAGTAAAATAGTCCGTCCCTCTGGGGTTCCAGCGCGGACATCACCATCATCTGGTAAGAACCTGTGAAAGAAAAGAAAACACACCAACTCTTGTGTCTTTTAAAGAGTTTGATCCTATAAGAGAAAAAGTGCCATGCAACCTTTTGGCCTTTTGCACCAAGTAACTGTTTAACCACAGCAGGGAGTCAGTCACATTGTGAATCAGTGAGCAGCTGTTTTGTTGAAGTAAAGAACCTGGACCTCCATGTGTATTTCTGCATATATTATCACTAAAGGCACTTTTTAAAAAAATGATCTACATCCATAAATCAGTCCAACTTTTCCAACCATTTGCAATACGATATCTTGAAAAAAGATATTTAGGTGACCAAATTCACCAAATTATTTCAGGCAAAAATACACTTTTTAAATCTAACTGTATGACGCTTGATGAAATTAATAATTAAGCTGAGTAAATATAGTTTATTAAAGCATCGTTCTAACTGCAGGTGCCTCAAAGCCAGTTCCTCCTGAGAAGTCCTCCAGCAGTGTGATCTCCCCAGTCCAAGATGGAAACACAGACTTCAAGATTGGAGAGAAGGTCTGGGTCAATGGCAACAAACCTGGCTATGTGCACTTTGTTGGAGGCACGCAGTTTGCTCCCGGCCAGTGGGCGGGCATTGTGCTTGACGAGCCGATTGGGAAAAACGATGGCTCAGTGGCTGGGGTCCGGTACTTCCAGTGTGAGGATGGACGGGGGATATTCACGCGGCCTTCAAAGCTATCCAGGACTGCGTTGCCAGAGAAGGAGACGAATGGGGGCCAGGCCAGCCCAGCACAAGGAGTCTCAGCAGCCAGCGAGACTACACCTGCTAGCACTACTTCAGCTGGTAACATCTGCAAAGATTGTTTGTAAAAGCATACCTGCTTCAATTTAAACATGTATTTATCAGGCATCTCAGGGTAGATAATTTTACAGGCCAGATATTCTCAGAGATGCCCCTATCAGCTTTGTTGGACTTATATGTTATCATTATTGTTGCATAAGATTCATGCAGCACTATCCTTTAATGCTGAGTGCTAATAGTGTGGCCGACTCACATAAAGAAACACACTGCACACAGGAGGATAGAGCAGAGAGACTAAGAGACACACCAGGGACTTTATTTCCTACTTCCAGTATAAAGAGAAAATAGTGTGTGTGTGTGTGTGTGTTTTAAAAGGTGAGCCATACACACACCCAATCATGTTTAACCTAATTTACATACAGCAGTGAACAGTTTAGTTTATGTTGGTTATTGGACAAAAGTGGAGAGATGTCAGCCGAACAGTATTAAGTCCAAAGAGTCTTTTTAATTTATATTTTCTATATTTAAAGGCTAAATGCCTAAAGATAAATTAAAAACAATAAAAATTAGACACTTGAAGAGAAGATAAATTTCTTGTCTTAACTAAATGAATAAATCTGCAGTTCTTGATTATAGAAAAGTTTAGTTTTGAGGGGTCTGCCTGAATAATTGGTTATTCGTTCGTTGGGTCGATATGTGTTTTTCAGTATTAGCATCCAAATTTTGGAAGTAGCTCTCTTACCTTTAGTGCCTCATGCCCGTCTCACAGCAGCTTTCCTCCCTGTTGTTGCAACTTAGAAACTTTGCCATAAGATTCAACAACGTATTCTAAGGCCTAGAGTTAGTAAATTACTGCTCTGCAAAAAGGGTCTTTGTCCCCCACTGCAGATACAAAGAAAACAGAGCTCCTGCTGCGCATTGCTTTTTCTCTGTGTTGTAATTTGTAAGACTGTGTTGCATTTTTAAAATTAGACTCACTCCACCTCTTACTTAAGCTTCAAGTATTTGCTGTTGATCACTGCCAGAGCCTGGAAGCACACAAAAAAAAAATAGTATTTGGGACAGCCCAGAGTTTAGCTTCATTTACAATAATCTTACAGTATTTAAAATGAAGCAGTAATGACTGACAAATGTGAACCCTGCGATAGTTTTGTGCTTGTTTTTTTTCTTCATTCAGTTCCAGGCACCGGCATAAAGACGGGTGGAGCACTGAACCGAATGCTGACGTCCAGTGAGTCAGTGTCCAACCTCTCAGACCCAGATTCCATGAAGAAGAACAGAAGGGAGCTAAGGATGGGAGACCGAGTGCTAGTAAGAGTGACTAAATCCACTGTGACAGCTGGCTTTAGAGCAGCATCAGTGATGGAGCTTCACAGAAGCGTTTGTTGCTACATCACTTTTATTTTAAATTTTTTTCCCCAAAGTTTGCTTGTGTGAGTGTTTCCGGTTGGATAACTTGCTTGTTTCACCTTGTGTAATGCCACCAGGTTGAAAATCCCTTGTAAATAGAAAAATAAACGATAACAAGATTCTTAAATAAAAATTAATTTGGATTATTTTTATTGTTTTTGTGTGTAGGTTGGTGGTACCAAGGCAGGAGTGGTGAGGTTTCTTGGAGAGACAGACTTTGCTAAGGGCGAGTGGTGTGGAGTTGAACTAGATGAACCTCTGGGTAAGAACGATGGAGCCGTCGCTGGAACCAGGTAAGCAACACAGATAAGGACCCTGTAGAACGGGGTACAGCTAATGGAGCTCTTTGTGTAGATCATATTAAAATATTTCCCACAGAGCTGGATTTGATTCATGGTGTTTGTGGGCCAGCCACACTTTCTCAAAAGACTGAATAAATCACTTCAAAGATAACAGGCCTCTTTGTGGCAAAAATACAACAGGGCAGTAATCAGCTGCTTCTCCAGAGATTACCTCTGTGCACATGCCAGCTCTACAGTCACGCTAGGAAAAACAGTGGTGGGAGACTGTTGCATGAACAAAATTAGTGCGACTTGTGCAATAAACTTGCAGTTTTGTTCCCTTTGAAATGGTTGCTTCAGAAATGGGGACGAGGCCTGCAGCCACTCACAGCCAAATGCCATCTTCAATGACCTTTGGTACATTAAGACCGTGATGGTTTGGGTTGTTCATGGGTTGGCGTTGTCTCTCTTGACACAACAAGAGAGGCGGTAATACACCCTGGTAGCCCAGCTAATAAAGTCATTACAGTGCAATGTAATGTTTTTTTTCTTTTATGATTATGTGAGCTGGACATTTGTAAATGTATGACAAACATACAGTAATATCTGTTTTAACACAATAATTTTTATAATGTTTTGGCCACTATTGGCCTTTGTGTTGTCTTACATGTGCCTATTTTCTTTCTCATAACATTAAGCAGAAAATGATGCTTGGGTAGAAATAGTGTTCAGCAGAGCTATTCTGACTGTTTATGATACTCTCAGCACTATCTGTAGCATATGTGGCAGAGTGTGATTATTTAGTACAACGTCTTTTCTCCTCAGGTACTTCCAGTGCATGCCCAGGTATGGCCTGTTTGCTCCAGTTCACAAGGTGACTCGAATTGGCTTCCCCTGTACCACCCCGACCAAGGCAAAGAGCTCACAGAGGAGGTCCCTTCTCAAGAGAAGCCCCAGTGCTTCCTCCATCAGCTCCCTCAGCTCTGCCACCTCCTCAGTCAGTGGCAAACCTAGCCGAGCAGGACTGGTAAGATATCTGGTTAATCTACAAGGTGTATCATCTAACATCTACAGTGTGATTCATGAACACTTGCGTCATTTTACAGCTGACAGAGACGTCTGCCCGGTACGCTCGTAAGATTTCAGGCACCACAGCCCTGCAGGAGGCACTGAAGGAGAAGCAGCAGCACATCGAACAGCTGCTGGCAGAGAGGGACCTGGAGAGGGGCGAGGTTGCAAAAGCAACCAGCCATGCAGGAGAGGTGCAGCAGGAGCTGGCTGTGCTGAGGAAATGCCGGGATCAGGTGAGATACCTGAAGAGTGTGACGAAAAGATTTGGAATGACAAACTGAACAAATAGAAAAATAAATGTATTACATTTTGAAAATGACATCATCATTAGGTAAAGCAAAGTGTGGTCTAAACATCACCAGCAGTTCAGTGTAAGTAATTTGTGACATAGAGTATTAACCACTTATTCTGTGTGCCGCAGTATGCACTGGAGATGGAGGCCAAGCTGGATCAGTTGCGATCGATGGTGGAAGCGGCAGATAGAGACAAAGTGGAGCTACTGAACCAGCTAGAGGAGGAGAAGAGGTAGCTGACCTGCAACATACACAGGATTCTGTTCATAGACAAACATACAGTGAAAAACAAGGCCGGTGTTTTACAAATTTCCTGAAATCGTCTGTTAAGGTGACCTATTTTGCTCATATCTAGCTCCATTATTACATCCTGGGACTCCACTAGAATAGCTTTGCATCATAAGCAACATTTAGGCAAGATTTTTCTATCTAATGGGCGCTGTGAGTTGTAGCATGTAGCTCAATCTAATTATCATCCACAAAACAGTGATACTGTCTGACGTAAAATGGATACTCAGGAGATGGAGCATTTAATGGAAGAGGGGAAAGAAGAGAAACTTCCTGTTTTCACAGAGAAGGTTTGATCTTTAAAATAAGAAGGATGCTGAATACATCTTATTCCTGTCAGTATCAGCTTATTCCAGCTCTTCATTAACTCTGTAGGGTTGTAATCACCGAGACATCCATGTGTTATGAGACCGAAAGAATTTGTTATTGTCCCCATTTGACAGGAAAGTGGAGGATCTGCAGTTTCGAGTAGAAGAGGCATGCATCACCAAGGGAGACCTCGAGGTAAATGTGGTTACATAATCTGATTGTCAATTAAACATATTCTCTCACTCCGTCTTAGTCACCCGAGCAATCCTTCTCTCTCTAATTAGGCTGATGCTTCTTTAAGTCTGGTATGATTTATTGACAACCAAGATGAATAGTTTAACTTTATTATCACTGTCAAACCTTCATTCCTGTGAGTGACGTTTTAGTTTTTCTTTTATTTTTACCGTGATTCTCGACTCTTTTTACTTCACACCCTAAGAAGACACTGATTTCCATTTTCTTCCAAAAACTAATAAGTTGATGAAATCATTCTTTCTGCCTAATGTTTTGGCCTTTCCTGCATGAACCATTTACTTTGTTGTTCAGACTTGTTTTTTTACTTCCTGCTCTTTTTATTTATTCATCTGCTTATCCGTCATCTCAGATTTTTCCATCCATCTGCAGCACTTAAATTACCATCATCCTTGTCATCTGTTCAGCCACGTGCCTGTTTTTCAAAGCTGCTTTTGTCTTTACTTTTTTTCGTTTGCACCTTCATCTTACGCCTCTCCTCTGTGCATGTCTCTGCATTTTTCTCCCTCTTGGATTGGTCTCCTTCAAGTGCCGGATACAAGACAAATAAAAGTATTTGAGAGAATGAGAGAGAATCACAGTAACTAACTCTGGATACTCCAAACAACAAACTGAAATGCTGCATCAATGCTTTCCTACTTGCTGCTCTTGTCTTTATAGTCTTGCCTTCTTTCTGTCTGTGGCACAGAGCTGGCACGTCAGTGTTTGCATTGGTGTTTGTTTTCCTTCTCTTCCTGCTCTCTCTTACTAACAGACGCAGACCAGGCTGGAGCATGCCCACATAAAGGAGCTTGAGCAGAGCCTGCTCTTTGAAAAGACCAAAGCTGAAAAACTCCAGAGGGATTTAGAGGACACTAGGGTAATGCTGGCAGTTGCAGTGCCACAGCCTTTTTCCCCCATTAGGTTTAATGATCACACCACATATACTGAAAGAACTGTAGCATACAAACTCCATGCAAATCATCCGCAGCCCTGCTGCAGGATGTTAACATTTCATCTGCTTTGAGCTTTTCAGATAACCCACATTTATCATACTAAACAATATGCATATGTGCATAGCACCTTCTTAAAGGCTATTGTTTGGAAATGACTGTGCTTTTGACTTTGTTGACTTTAAAGGGGAAATATGGCATCGCTTAACATTTTACTCCTGTCAACAAATCCCATGAAAAGACCAAAAGCAAGAGTTTTTGCATGACTTGGGCTCAGAAGGTAAAGCAAGCCGTCAACATTATCCTCAACTTCACATGTAGGAGTGTCCTTGAGCAAAATACTGAGTCACAAAACAGTGTATCAGTGGTGTGAGTGCATAGTAGTTAAAGCACTGTAATAATGTGTGTGTGTGCGTGGGTGAATAAGGCTTGTAGCTTAAAGGACTTTGAGCAGACAGGCTAGAAAAGTGCTATAAAATGCAGTCTGTCTGTGAATACTGCCCTGTCTTTACCAGTAAATTTATTACTACTGTAGATGTCAGTCATTGACAATAGCTCAATGATATATAGAGTCTTTTGAAACTGCAGCTGATGGTGATAGAAAAGTGTGGGTGGAGAGTCTCACACAAACAAAGGATTAGTCTGGTTTGTTTGCATGGTTTACCTCTAATATTCTTGTTTTCTACACATTCTATTAAAAAAAGAACCAAATCCATTGTAGTGATGTTATAATTTTTTTTTTCAGTACATTTTGATTCTGAATATTTGAACCAGTTTTCTGCCCTCTTTTTTCTCCGTAAAATGGAAAATCAGGTCAATACATTGATGAAGTTGTCCTTTCTCGTATACAGCGCACAGCAAGAGATAGTCCATTTCAGTTGTGCTCTCATGAATTGAAATATTGCGTTTGGGTTAGGTGAAGGCATTGTCTGGATAGAATGTGCAGGAGACAGGGCACAGGACAACCGCTTGACACTGCCTGTGCTAATCTCACATAGGTGTAATCAGACATTGTGGACATAGGGAGCTGACAGGTTAAAATGGACCTATTATACTCATTGTCAGTGTCATATAATTATTCCCAGACTCTACCAGAGTAGCTCTGCATGATTCAAATTTCACAATAATTCACATTTATCTTATGCTGGGTCTGGTTGCAGCTGCTAAGTGTCTGAAATGAGCCCTTCCCCCTTCCTTTAAGCCAGCTTTCCTCTGATTGGCTGCCCCTCACAAACTTTCTGTTTTTGACCAAGGCTTCTGTACCTAGAGTTCCTGAGATAAGTGTATTTGAGATATGCCCTGACTAGAAAAAATCCCCAACAACTATAGTCTGTATCAGGCTATGTTTGGTGCTACAGAGGAGAATACCAGGGATAGGTTGAGATGAAGACAGATGATCCACTGTGGCAGCCAAAAGAAGATGATTCATCAGGCTTTGTTGGTTGTTAGCAGTAAAATTTAATTGTTTGGGCTTTTCATGGGACTTGCTGACATTAAGGTAAGACTCCCATCCTTTGTCTTTTAACCTGAAGCTTTGAAATGTTTTTAATGAGTCAAATTCTCCTGTAGTAATGCAGTAAATACCAATTTAGTTTTCTGCTGGTTCAAGTGGAATTTCCTTATGAATGACTAAGACAATTTTTGATGAGGCTTCAGCAAACAGTAGATGGTTCACCTGAAGGGCCAGATGTATCTCTCGGGTTGTGTATCAAGTCATTGCTGGATTTTTTCCCCCCTACTTCTTAAAGATATGACTTTCAGATTCTGGTCATCTGCTGTAGATAGTTTTTCAGAGCTGCCACATCTTCTGTCGTCCTCCACTTGTCCAGTATGTTAAGGACAATCTGCACACGTCCATTTGCCAAGATCTGCCGTTTGCCAAGTTTTCAGCTAATATCGCTTTGGCAATCACCTTACTGCTCCAGTAATACTATTTTATGCATATCAGACTGTTGTCTTTGGCATTTTTCATGGATTCAACTAAAGAAATGGGAGAAAATTATGTGTTTTTGTGACAGGCTAACTTGTTTTGAAAATGGTCAAGTACAAAGAGTAGACTGAAAATCTTTCCTTCTCCACCTTCAGAAAGCATGGAGAAATATTGCTCAAGATCACAAGAAAGTCTAGCTCCTTGGATGCGACATATATAAAAATAAGCACTGACTCAAGACTTTTTTTATAATGCTATATATATGCTATATATATATACAGCAACTAGTTAATATATGATTAACTTGAGATCTCATTATCATTGATCATTATCATATGCTCATTTGTTAGTTTAAGAAACTTAAAGGGCCAAATTGTATGATTTTTTTTTTTTTTTTTACATCAATTCGTAGGCCAGAAGTAGGAGGCAGGGCCAGAAGTGGGCCGCAGGCCGGGAGTTTGTCACCTCTGTTATACAGTATATGAGCAGCCACTACTAATCTCCTCTCTAAGGCCTCTTGTCTCCTTGCTGTCATACCTCCTCACTATGCTTTGTGCTGTAGGTGGCCACGGTGTCTGAGCGCTCCAGGATCATGGAGCTGGAGAGGGAGGTGGCAGATCTCCAGCTCAGGCTCCGGGCGTCCCAGCAGAAGGAGGATGCTGTGTCTCTGTCACAGCAACAGATCAGCAGCCTCAAAGCACAGGCTCAGTCTCAGGAGAAAAAGGTTTGTGGAACCTGCCAGAGAATTCTCAGCAATGTTTTGTTCAGCCGTGCCTGTGCCACAGCTTTATACAAAACATAATGTGATTGTTAAACGCATTATTCATCAGTTCTCACCGTTATTATCTAATTTATCGCATAAAATCAGAAGAACTGGTGTAGCGGTCTTCATTCTACCCATCACTGTAAATAGTCAAATGTGATACTCTACAGGGGGTCTGTTGAAGTTACTGTGATGATGCATAATTTACGGCTCAAATGTACGTGTATCATTTATGTTCTATACTGTGTGTTCCCAACAGATCAGTGAGCTGAGTGTTGACCTGGAGAGCAAACAGAAAGAGCTTCAGTCTGTGCAGCAGGATAAGACCTGTTTGGAACAACAGCTAACCAGCCTGGTAAGCATGAAAGAGACTCTGGACATAAATAAATAAATAGAGAGAGAGAGAGAGAGAGAGAGAGAGAGAGGGATGCGACAATTAGAAAGAAGACAATACACTGCAGCATCTCTGCCTTTGTGTTAATAATGTTTGTGCAGTTTTTCACATTGTTCTCACTTATTCTATTCTTTATTATATTTATTATATTTATTATAATATCTATATTATGATATATTAATAAGTTAGATATAATATAGCTAACTTTTTAAAACTTTGAAACCAAGTATGTATAAACAAACTAAAATTAGGTGCGAAAAAACTTGAACTTGTTGGCTGAACTAAAAACAAAGTGTTTTTACATTGCAATAACTTTTCTGAAATTTTTGTTTTGCCCCTGATAAATACCTTACATATATCAATAATGAAGCAACCTAAAAGTAATGAAAACTAAACTAAAATGAAACGTTTTCAAACAATAAAGACTGAATTCAAAACAAAAATTCAAAAGGAATTGATAAAAACGTAAAGAAACGAGACATTTATAAGATTTATGAGGCAAAGCTATTACAAAAAAGGCCTCAAAGGAACGCAAGTTTTAGCTTGGGGACTGAGGAAACAAGCAGAAACCCATCTATAAGACTGGAGACACAGTCACGCAACGTCAGAATGGAATTTAAAGCATGTGGAGCTATAATTTTTCGAAACACAGATGATAAATTATACACCTCTGTTTTAGCATAAAAAGTGGAAACGGTAATGTCCTCATTAACTGATGAGAATCAAAGTGGATTTATTTGAAAACAGACTCATAAGGGACGTAAGGAAAGCTTGAACAACAATGTATTGAACAAATTAAAAAAGAAAAAGGAAGTGTTACTGTTCTCAGTTTGGATGCATCCAACAGGAATCCATCACAAAACTTACTGCAGAAGAAATTATAGTAATTATTTCATCTCAATTGTCTCAATAATGTTACAAATTCATATTTTATTATCATTGTCAGAAAACTGACTGTAAAACATGAGTTGTGCTTAAAAATTTCAGCAGATTTTGTTAAAGATGTATTTGTTTGTGAGGGCCTTTTCTGTAACTGTTGTTCTTTATTGCTTAATCATTCTGAGTTTTTGTTTGTGGGCATCATTAAGAGAAGAATTTCATCCAAAAACATTGCATGTTTTCTGGAGCCAGTCATTATTCCCTGTTAGCTCAAGGTACAAGAATGCTGCTGTGTGAGTAATTAGCCCGTGGTCAAGCGGATGCCTCTCCATTTCAGAGAGAAAAGCTAAAGACAGCTGAAGAGGAGAACAGGAAGGCCTCAAAGACCATGCAAGGTAAACATGTCTGCTGTGTTTCTACTAGCTTTATTCTCATTCCAACATCTTTTGATTTGTTATTGCTCATGTTCTCTTCTGTGTTAGAACTGGAGCAGAGTGTGGAGCACTCAAAGAAAGACTACCAGACTCTGAAAGATGAGACTCAGTGCAGAGAGAAAGAGCTGAGAGCCCAGCTGACGCAGGTAGGTGTGCACATACGGGCCGCAGTGGAATGGTAATGTAAAAAAATACAGATATTTGGGTGCATGTTTGGACACATTCAAGTGAGTGTGTCTTTTTGACTGGTACATGTTCATTACTTGGTCTTTTTATTTTCACATTTTATTTTTACTGCACTACATTTGCAGTATAGTGGAGTTTAACTAAAGCATCGGGTCTTTTTGGCATCACAAAAAAATAACAGTTCTGTGTTGCACAATTTTCTTTTTCTTTTTCTTCATCTTACAACCCATCAGCTATCCATTATATTGCCAAAAATATTCACTCACCCATCCAAATCATTGAATTGTCACTTCCATGGCCACAGGTTAAAATAAAACCAAGTACCTAGGCATGCAGACTGCTTCTACAAACATTTGTGAAAGAATTGGTTTCTCTCAGGAGCTCAGGGAATTCCAGCGTGGTATCATGATAGGATCCCACATGTGCAGCAACTCCAGTCAATTTCCTCATTACTAAATCAATCAGTCCACAATCAACATTGGTATTATAACAAAGTGGAAATGATTGGGAATGACAGCAACTCAGCCACGAAAATTACAGAGTGGGATCGGCGGATGGTGAGGCTATGGTGCGCAGAGGTTGACAACTTTCTGCAGAGTCAGTCACTACAGACCTCCAAACTTCATGTGGCCTTCAGATTAGCTCAAGAACAGTGTGTAGAGAGGTTCATGGAATGGGTTTTCATGGCCGAGCAGCTGCATGCAAG
>VUQJ01034127.1:0-10363 GCA_015108635.1 Andinoacara biseriatus | reverse complement strand
TTTTTTCCCTTTTCTTTTTTTTTCTTTTTTTTTTCTTTTCCCCTCCCCCCCCCCCCCCCTTCCCAGTCAGGCTTGTTCATACATCTCCAGGGACTAGAACGGGGTGAGATGTTTTTCTAATAGTTAATATTTTTCATGGTGTCGTCCTCGGTGTGGTTTGCAGTCCATCCAGTCCCCGAGTGAACACAACCTGGTCATTTTTTCGTAACTCAATGCAGGTTTTTTTTTCTTTCTTTCTTTCTTTCCCTATTATAGAGGTGGGTTTTGTGTTGTTCAGGGTGTGTGGATGCATGAAAGGCAGAGAGAAACTGAAGTTCTGCACGTCTGTATGTTTGCACGTGTGCATGCATGAGTGACAGTCATGGATGGGGGGCCTGCACCGCGTTTCTTATTGACACCGACAGTAGACGCACATACTGTATTAGCTTCTGTAACTAAATGATTCAGCTGTTCTTCGTGTAGCCACCCCACCCCCCTACACAGCACAGAGGACAGTGCCTTCAGTTTAGATATGCTGTTCACACTCCTGCTTTAAAATGCTCAGCAGAGCCCAAAATAGACAAGTGGCACTGCCTTGAAAAGAGAAGATGCACCTAAAATGGTTGAGGTTAGTTCAATTTATGTTCATTGAGGTGAAATGACCCCCCCCCCCTTTATTAGGTGGAGAATATTTGCTATTTCAAGAGTAAATTCATGTATTTTTCAGAGAATTTGGAGATTGAAGAACATTAAATAAAAAGGTTTTTTTTATTATTTTAATACAAAGGGGAACTGACCTCGGCTTTAGTAAATACAGCACATAAACAAAGAGAAATGCTTCTTATGACACTGTAACCACACCTGGAACAACAACCCTTTCCAAATACAAACTTCAGTAACTGATACCCAATTATAGGCATCATACTGCGTGTACTAACATTAAAATGGACAACATGTATAATGTTTTTTGCTCTTAATAAGTGATTCTGTTACTATTTATTTATAAATGCAGTCTCCATTCAGATTTCTGTGTTAGAACTGTGTATTTTTGTGATGTTGAAATCTTTCCGAATTAACGTTAATCACGTGTTTGTTTCTTCTTCATTTGTGGTTGTTCTCTGATGCAGACTGTACACCAGGACCAACTGAAATATGTGGATTTCTAGTTTTGCATCTTAAAGGCTCCCCCCCCCCCTTTCTTCTATAAACTGGTTTTAAAATTTGTACTTTTTGTTCTATATTTTCTATGTCAACTTCTGAAGACTGTGATGTGGCCCTTGTTTCTGTGTTTATCTGTGCGCTCACTGATGATGTGATACATCTGCAGGTGTTTGAAAAACACGTGCTTGAGTTTACCAGCGTTTAATTCTTCAGGGGAAAGCCATTCTTCGGGGAGGGCGATGGAAAATCTAAATTTAAGAGCATATTTGGAGAATTTTTCAGAGGTTGTCGTATAGATGAAGGTAATGCTGTGCAAGCCACAAGCGCATACGCGCAAAGACACACACACACACACACACAGACACACGTGCGCTCCGGCATACTGGAGCGCGCGTGTGTCTCTTGTGGTTGGTGTTCCCAGTGAGGACATTTGCTATTCTGTTTCAGGGCCACAGTCTTCATTTTCGAAGATGCGGGGGGAGTCCCCGTCCCAACCCAACCCACCCCACCCTGCCATTCTCAACCCCCCCCCCACCCCCTGCTATCGTCCACCATTTCACAGGCCCTCACCAGCCGCGGCGCCGTCGTCTGCTTCAAAGCCTGAAATTAATGGCCAACAAAATAGTGTGTCTCTGACCGTCCCATGCGGGGCCCGACCCACCAAGAGTTATCATTAAAGTCAAGCAGTAATGAAAAAATGAAGGAAGGGCGGAAAAAGAAGAAGGGCAGAGGAAGCGTGGAAGTGGAAGGTGGAGGGTGCCGGGTGGGGTGGGGGTTTAAATCCCAGGCAGTTTGACAACAAACCTCATCTGGTAATGACCCTCAGTGATTGTGTTTTCACCCAAAGTGCACAGTGTGTGCGCACACGCGCACGTGCGTGTCTGCCTGCATGTGCAGCCTACCTATGTGCTGATGTGCTCTCTTCTCTTTCTCTCCTGCACTCCTCCCTCCTCCTCTCTACCTCTCCTGCCACCTTTTCTCCTCCTCCCTGTCCTCCCCTCCCTCCTCCTTCCCTCCCTCCCAGCCTGTCAGATGAGCGGAGCGGTAGCTAGCGAGTGAGCGGTGGAAGGCAGCGTGGCGGCGGCTTCTATTTGAAGTTGTAATGGTGTCAAAAAGTCAGGGCTGACTGACAGACGTCAGTCCCACAGGGCCTCATTAAAAACAGACCCACTTGACAAGGAAATAATTGAGCGCCGGCGACAACTCGGGGGCCCCTCCGCGTTTTTAGATGTTTTTATTTTCTTTTCATTATTAGCACCAAGCTATTATGTTCATTAAGAAATGGCATTAAAACAAGTTTAAAAAAAAAAAAAAAACGGGAGAGGGAGGGAGCAGAGAAGGAAGGCAGGATGCATGGAGGTGGGAGATAACGATTTGTTTAGAGCCCCGGTTCTGTTTTATTATTTAAACATGTGATACCTTGGCAGACGTTGGCTATCATCTCTCCCTTCTTTCTCCTTTCCTCCCTTTTTTCCTCCTTCTCTCCTCTGTACTCATCCCTCACTTTCCCCCAAGCTTTTATCTTTTCCTCCTCTCTCTCTCTCTTTCTCCACCTGCTTGTCTCTCTCTCTCTCTCTCGCTCCTTTTCTTTCTTTCCCTGTGAGCGGCGGGTGTCATTGGAATATGAACTAGATTATTCATCAGTCCCCCCCACCCCCAAATGCCCCACGCCCCACTACCACTCCCTCCAATCGCTGATTTGGTTTTCGACAAGCGTCTCACCGCAGAAGGCTGAGGATGAAAACTTGTCAAAAATAGGTTATATCTTATTCCAAGGGGCAACAATAGCAGCAGGTACAGACACCATTTAATATTTAATTTAGACGGGTGTTAACCCTCCTTAAGTGACTGGAGCTGCGTCTTCCATACAGACGCCAGGAGAGAAAACGCGGGAGGGGAGCAAGAGGGGAGAGCAATTAATTATTTGATGTCTGAAAAGTGATTTTGAAGCTCTCGCTGCCTTCTCCTGTTTGCCAGCAAAAGGATCGAGTCTTTGGGTGTCCCGGTTCGTTTTCTACGCACGTCCTCATCTTGGCCGCCCTTCGAGAGCCGAAACATTTCCACTTGAATCACGTTTAGATCCTCATGCTGAGTCGAATCATACAGGAATGATAATTGTTCATATAGTAAAGGTTTTGGTCTCTTATGCTATCTGTGGAAATGATTTTTTACCATCGCTATCTTTGCGTCAAGTCTGTCTGTCTAACTTCCCCGGTGCGCCCACCTCAGCAGTCATTCCTATCCTCCCCAGTCCTCTCTATCCTCTCTACATGGTTTACATAAAAGTTATAAAAGGAAGGTTCCTCAACAAGGAACCTGTGTGATGCACCACCATTACAAAAAGCCCGATGTTTGTCAGCCATTTAAGACGACAAGGGATTGTGACAAGCGTCGTTTGAGCTGTCTGTCCCCCGGCGAAGGGCGGGCCTTAAACGGTATAAACAGCGCCAGTGGTGGGATCACAACGGGAGGGTGGGCGCTTCATCTTCAGGAGTGTCCACGATGCTGTCACCGACCACACACGCATACACACACACACACACACAAACACATCTACACACGCATCCGTGTATGTTAAGAGAGGCCCAGCAAGAACAGCTACCCAAGAAAAAGAAGGAAATCACAATGGCACTGTTTGAGGACTACAATAAATATTCTTCTGTTTGATTCAGCAGACACGCACGCACGAGTGCACACACACACTGCCGCACGTACGGTCCCACTAAAGAGACACACACGCTCTAGTGTGGAGCTGTTAGAAGAGGAGCCATGGTCTCCATTTGTACACGCCACCAGTTCCAGCAGAATGGCTTTCTTTCTCTCATCAGCCCATTATCTATCCTTTTTCGCCCCATCAGCGCTGTCAACCATTTTATTAGTGTTTGTGCTCACAATGAAATGACAAAGGCCCCTATTATTTGAGGAAGTCGTAGGGGCTGCGGCCATACATACATACATGGATGTCTGTGTGCTTGTGGCTGGTGTAAGAGGTGATGCTGAATCGTCCACATGCACGATTGTCTGTCTCGAGTTCATCGTGTTCCCTTCAGTTCAACCAATCAGACTCCAAGCTGATCCCGACTTGTAAAGCCGACGTTTGTGATCTCTGTCAGTGTCTGTGTTTGACATCTGTGATTAAAGCGGTTCTGAATCTTTGTAACCAAGATGCTGTGTCGTAACTTGCACACAAACACTTGGTGGGGTCCCCGACTGACTCCACGGGAACGAGTAAGGAGGTGCAAAAAAAACAAGAGCTGACATTTACAAACCAAATGCAGCGCTGTGTGCTTCCTTTCATATTTTAAAGGCGAACCAAGCCGTGTGCTGAAAATCCTCTAAGACGTTCCGCCGTGGAGACAACAGAAATACAGAGAGCCAGGTCAGGGCTATGCAGAGCCAGCCCAGCCCCCCTTATCCTTTCCTCCTTACTCTTCCTTTCCTCTATCGCCATCACATCTCTCCTGGTAGAGACAACCTTTGAACTGAAATTAACACTTTCCACTACAAAGACAGCTGTAATCTTCAACGTCATTTGCATGAAAATGAGGTTATGTAGAAAATGGAGCTGTCAGTGGCCTTTTTTTCACACTTTTTTATGATTTTTGCCCCTTTAACATCCTCACAGTGACTGCCAGTATGTTACAGTGTGTCCAAGTAGATATTTTATGACATGCTTGAGCTGATTTTTTCTTTCTTACACGGATTTCTATGTTTGCACTTAAGCAGTATGAATGAGCACATTCTGTGACTGCTGTGCTTTTGTCTTGTATAGTTTCTCTTGTGTTGCTGTCCATTTTAAAAGACAAATGATAGAAAGAGAAAAGAACATGAAAGAAAAGTGGGAATGAGTGCAAAGGAGCCCAGGTTGCCTGGGAGGCACTCAGTGGCCTGGACGTTCTGAGAGAGGAGGGTTTAGTTGAGCTCGCCCTTGTACAGTAATTTACTTTGCATATGGTGTCTTAGCAGACACGATTCTAAATTTCCAACTGGGAGGCATCAGTGGAGGAATCACTGTCTTCAAAAGACGGCCTGCCAGTCACGCTCCTCCCGTAGCTAGAGATCTGAGCGTGCGGTGATAACCCGCGACATCTTTCTGGAAAAACGGGGAGTCGATCAGCTTTGATGGAGCACATCCGCCATGACAGGCTACTGAGGAGCTCGCTAATGAACTGGGGAAGGGGGGTGGGCATCGCTTAGGGTAAGAGCACAGAGGAGAAGGGTGGTTGAGTGGGGAATGGATGGACGGATGGATGGATAGATTGAGAAGGTGTACTTGATAGTTATGAGGCAGCCTCTGCTTTAAGATATTCAAGTGGATGGAAGAGTGCCCAGGTGAGAGAAAAATAGAACTGTGTTTGTTTAGGAGAAACAACCCCCCCACTCCAATACATCAACCTATTACCCCTCCAGCACCAAGGGGTGGGGAGGCTTATATGTCTGTTTTGGGACTAAATATTCATGAGAAGGAAGCCAATCCCAGAACACGCCGGCCAGGTTTCTCCACAAAAACCAGGAAGTAGAATTTGATTCTTTGGAATGGGGACTGCCACAGATTCCTGAGCTGGGATCAACTGCATTAGAAGTCCAAAGGTAACTCAGAAAATGATGGCCCACCTGCCCACATGTATGACATAAAACAATCACATTTTTCTCAGTTAAGGGTGGACTCCACTTCTACAAGGAGTAACACATTACTGTAATCACATTGTATCTAAAACATTAGTTCCTAAATTTAGTTATCAAATCAAAGTTTACACTAATTACCTTCAGTTTGTGTGAAAAGGAGGACAAAAATAATAGACCTGTATAGAAGAACACATTATGGAACACTTATCAGTCATGAATTGACCTCCCCGGAGCTCAGACCTGAACCTTATTGACTTGTGGGACCTTCAACATCCAAAGAAGAGCTTTGAATGTCCTTCAAGAAGCCTGGAGAACTATTCCTGAAAACTACTTAAAGAAATGACAAGAAAGCTGCCTCAAAGAGTTCAGCCTGTTACCAAATATTGATTTTCAAGCTTGTTAGAATTGTACAGTAATTGTATTTTTTTTTTCGCCTTATATTCTGTATTTACATACATATTTGCACATTAAAATAAATCACTGGACCCATTTCCTAGCAAAATATAAAGAAATGAGGGGTGACTCAAGACTTCTGCACAGCACTGGATGTGATAGCACTGCACCCAAGTCCAATTTTCCCCTCTGCCTGTACATTATGAGCCCGGACTTTCCTTAAATACCTCATGCACATGCTGTTCTCAACACAAACTGCCTTACAGACAGGCTTCTTCTTCTCACACACACACACACACACACATTTTTACACACAAACACACACCTCTCTATTGAGACATATGGATGTGGCAACAAAATGCACAACTTTTTGTTCATCTCAAGGACTTGTGAGGGCCCAAGTGAACTGAGAGGCCATATTGATTTTCCCTCTTTTCATGCTGTGACTCGGGGATTACCCATTTTCTCATTCATTTTTAAAGACAACTCGTGAGAGTCTTCCTTCCCTTTTTCCTCTCTGTTTTTTCCTTTTTCCATCACTTCCCCCTTCCCAACGTACACACACATACACACTCTCCCCCCACCTGCGCAGCCACTCGTACCCACCCCTTTTCCACAACCACAAGTCCCTCCTTGACCCTGAAAATTGTAATTCAGCCATAGATCACAGCTGCTGAATATTAGGGCTTACAAAAGCAGTTAAATAAAATATGTTGAAATCATCCAATCCCAGAGGCCACGGCAGAAATTCTAATCAGGTGAGAGAAAGGGGAAGGAATCAGCGAGGGGATTATGGGTAAGGAGAATCGTCTGGATCTACCAAAGAGCAGGCGGAGAGTCGGGGTTGAACTAAAATCATAGCAATCATAACGTTATGTCATGAAAGGTTTTTGCAGGCATGTGAACTCTATCCTAATTGTAATTTTCTAAAACAAAGAAATCCCATAAAGAGTATACAATGCACTCCTACAGATGGTCCAAACTTAACAACCTGACTTACAGTTTTCCTTCTCTTTTTGATTCTTGGGACTAAAAAAAAACCATGAAGATACAAAATTTCTTTCTATGTGTTGCGTTATCCCAAAGACAGTTTATTTTGAATGCACATGTAACTTCTACTCATCCATGCCATACTGTTGTCCATAATTAGTGCCAAAGACCGCATTGCCTCAAGCTAAAGGTCTTCAAAGTTGGCAGCTTCTCGTAACCTGCAGTGTCAACCAAACTATTTGTAAAATAATTGAGTCTCCCGGTATTAATGCACTCATTTTATGCTAAACAGGCCAACAGCACTTTTGGCCTATAGGCCTTCCTTTGACCAGGCGTAGGAGGGGGGGCCAAAACATATTAATTATTCTGTTGGTGTGCTTGTTAAAGTGAACCACAAAGGTTAATCCAGCTGAGAGCAATGCATGGGACAGTGCTGCTTGAGATGGTCAGATTTTAGAGCAGTTTGAGTGAATTGTGAAAAGTTCTTGGTCTGCTCGGTTTTTTTTCTTTTTCTTTTAAGGTGCACATGCAATAAATTTTCCTTTAAGTAAATGTCGTGCCACGTTGGGTGCGATGAGAAAATCATAAAGCAGCCTCAAACACGAGCTTGTCACGAGCCGAAAACCACCTCTTCATCGTTCCCGCCGTCGAGCGGCTCAGACTCAGCCGCACGTAAAATGGCCGGACAGTCCGGAGAGAGGTCTGATTGATGGCGCTTCAATCCCTCGGCGGTTCTCCAAACAAGGAGACGCTCGATTACGCCCCAGGATCAAGATGCTGAATTCACACACTCCCCTCCAGAGAGGCAGATTCTGCACACCGCCCAGCAGTTTGGTTGTATGGACCAAGTAATGCATTTCACTGAGTTGGTACAGAACATATTGCAAGTAAAACAAACGCAAATGATCATTTACTTTCCTCAACACCCATAATCAGGTGTGTTTGCATAGTTAAAGGACTGTGAGTACTTCCCCATCTGTCTACGAGGGAGCTGACCACTCTCAAATGAGACCAGTCGTGGTAGTTTAAGGTACAGGAAACTGCACAGAGCAAAACACCTTCTTCTTCTGAACATTTGGTGTACAGAAAGATTGACAGCAATCAGTTTCTTCTGGAACACCTACACAGACTTGCATCGAGATAAGAATAAGAACTACTGGATGGCATGCCTCAGCTAAAGGGTTGATGTAAAGCAGAGTTAAATGTTAAGAGTGTACATTTCCACCTACGTTAGGTATTTATAAAGAATATTTCACGCGCTATCTGTGAGGGGTTTTTTTTGTGCATGTCATAACTGCCTTTTAAGGTAGATTTAAAGATCAATCAAATGTTTGGCCAGACGTTTTAACGACATGAATTTATCTTTTGTTTCTTAGATATTGTGAACTGATTAAGGAACAAAAGCTTTTCAAGCCAAGTCAAACGCTTTCTGTGATGTCTCTTAAGAAAGGATTTTTACTTAGACTTTGATGGTCGAACAAACCAAATACAGACTGTTTCTTCCTGCCTGTGGAATTCTAATTTGGTGGTGCTGCGGAAAACTTTAAATGCCATGCTGGAAAAGCATTAAATCCCTCATGAATAATTTTTAAAAATCAAAATATCTGCATAATCTATAGGTCATAAATCTTTAACGTTGGATTTCTTTGGAGGTTTTGTCAGGGGCTTAGAGACAATATGGGGACTCATGGGTCATGGGGGGGTTTTCATCCCTGTGGATGCAATGATAGCACGAGTGGTCAATGCAGAAGCACTGCAGTGTTTCTGAAATGTACAGCTCAAAGAAATAATGCCACTGGATACAAATAAAATAAAATATCTCTTCATGGCTTGAATAAGGCAAGCTACTTATTCAACCCAGCCGCTGCTTCCACCCATTGAAATCTAATGTAATCCTCTTGTATTTTGAGCTGATGGCGCTGGTTGAAGGACAAGCCATTTAGAAAAAAATAGAACGATCTTATAGTTGCACACGAGTAGTGCCTTAGAATGAACGCTCAGAATTGTGCTCATTCAAAGAGAGAAAGCTTTCTCAAGTGGTTCATCGTCTGCTAAAATGGGACAGAAGTAAGTAAAAGGAGAAGATGGCGCAACTAAGATCTTCTTATTGTATTCGGAAGTCAATAAAGGATTCGGGGAGGTCAGCAGCTTGGAGACACTCGTCTTCAGAGGAGTGCAGCGCTTTGTGATTGCGCTTTGACCTTGCAATCCTATTGGCGCAGTCTTGACCTACTATCAGGTAGCATCGTTTCCCCATCTCTCTTACAGAAACACATTGCCCCGCGCTGTCATCAGCGGCTTTAAAAAAAAAAAGTAAAACCTGTAACAGTGCTGCTTGTTGTCATTTAGGCACGTTAAAGCGATGTCATGAGGGTCTGCTTCCTCTTATTTTCAAATAACATAATAGATCTTTTCTGTTAAAATGCAGTGAATGCGCTGAACCTTGTTCCTGTCGCTGAAGGGTTTGCTAGACTGAGCCTAGACACCATTGTGAAGCAGTCTGGCTTGTTTGGGCCTCACTAAGGCTACAGCTGAAAGATGTTATTAGAACGTGACCCTCCTTTTGCGACCCAGAAATCTGAGGATAATTGGGAGGCCCATAAAATAAAATCCTTCTTTTCTAAAATCCATTTTAGTGCACCTCCCCTAATCTTGCTTTTGTCATTTTGTCATAACTAACATGAATGAACTCTCATACATATTTTCTCTGATCTGGAAACACAGCAAAAATCATTAAAAGTCCATCAGGGCAAAAAGCACGAGTAGATCAGCAGATGGAGTGTAAATATACAAAAGTTTAACCAGATTAACTTCACTTTATTTGAAGGTAAAACCAAAAGTATATTTTATTGTGCAATTCCTCACCGGACAGTGAGGAAAGGTCTCCATTTACCTATAATAAGAGGTCTTTCTCTACTATTTAGCCAAGTGAGAATATTGCTTAAAAATGAATATCTACAGTGGGTACGGAAAGTATTCAGACCCCTTTAAATTTTTCACTATTTGGTTCATTGCAGCCATTTGCTAAAATCAAAAAAAAAGTTCATTTTATTTATCATTAATGTACACTCAGCACCCCATCTTGACAGAATTTATTCAAAAAGAAAAACTGAAATATCACATGGTCATAAGTATTTAGACCTTTTGCTCAGTATTGAGTAGAAAAACCTTTTTGTACAGCCATGAGTCTTCTTGGGAATGAAGCAACAAGTTT
>VUQJ01034121.1:0-11264 GCA_015108635.1 Andinoacara biseriatus | reverse complement strand
ATGGTTAGCACTGCGGTTAGCACTGCGGTTAGCACTCTGGTTAGCACTATGGTTAGCACTATGGTTAGCACTATGGTTAGCACTGCTGCCTCACAGTTAGAATAACATCTGAAAGGCCTGGGTTCAATTCTTCCTTGGCCTGGGCCTCTCTGTGTGGAGTTTGCATTTTCCCCCTGTGTGTGGGTTTACTCCCACATGTTCAAAGACATAAGGGTTAATGTCCAAAATAAATCTAATATAATGGTGTTATCATTATTGTCTAGTGTGTTGTTTATATTAATTTTTTTTTTATTTTTCAAAAAAGTTAAACAATCAGGGGTTCCTGAACTATAACAGCACTTTGCTCAATCTGTTGGTTTAATAATTAAAAAAACATTTCAAAAAGTAAATAAACATGTTTGTTGTTAAGCATAGACGTCTATTCATTCAAAATTTTAGTAGAAAAAAGGATTATTTAATTGAAAGTGTTTAATTTGTTAATTTGTTTGCGATTAATTAGTTACAGACCCTGTAATTAACTCGTTAAAAATTTTTAATCGAGTCCTGGCCCTAATAAAAACTAATAATAATAATAAAACAAAGGTATGTGTTCAAGCTGCACTTTTTGGACTAAAAAGCTCCTGCCAGAGCTCCATTTTAGCACTGTTTAAATGGATCTTCTGGAGAATTTCTTCCTTTACACAGAGTGATTTAGTTAAATAATCCTGGGATAAACTGAGCCTCTATCCAGGTTTTACTGCACCACTCACCCCGTCATGCTAGACAGGCTTCAGCCTCCTGTGACCCTGAACTAAATTACCAGTAAAGAAAATGGATAATAAACACTGTGTGAATTTTTTTATTCCACAGCAATCAAATAAATGTTAACAAACCTTGATTCACAAAACAAGATCCAAAGTTTTTTTTTTTTAAATACACTTGAATAATTTTCACAAATTCTCTTTAAATCTTGTTGTGTTCTAAGTTTTTTTTTTTTATTTATGCCAAATGGAACTAGATACAATTATTTTATATGCCTTTTATTCATTAATTTATTTTAACCTAAAAATTACAAAAGTTTTAGAAACAATGACCTCTTTGAATTTCACATACAAATGGTGCGTTTTTTAAATCTTTAGAAATGGCCACAAGGTGGCAGGCCAGCTTCAGAAATGAAGGAATATATTAACAAAGGGCCTTTTGCTGTAGTTACTGATGTAAATTTATGCCACATACATGTTTAAGTCTAAACTGCTCTCATTTAAATCTATAGTCACTTCAGAATGTGATGACAGAGTGGTATCAAAGTAAACTGAGCAAGAACAGTCAGCAACAAAGGAGAAAGAAAGCAAAAGAGAGGGGTGCAGTGTATGAAAGAAGACAAGGAGAGATAAAAGGACTGAAAGATATAGTTATGGCACAAAGAGAGAAAGAAAAAGGCAGGGACAGACAGGTGACACACTGGAGACACAGTGAGTTGCAAGACAGCCAATCTAGAGAGAGTGACTCAGAAGACCTGAGAGGACAGAGGATGACAGTATGAACAGTGAGAGGTGGAGACATGAAGAGACAAAGGGAATGACTCCTCGCCAAACGTCCTTGGAGAAAGGGAGGAGGGCAGATCAGCAGCAACTCAGTCTCACATACATGCACACACATACATGCACACACACACACACACACACACAGTCCAGTGTGCACACATGTATCACACATGTATCACACATGTGTATAGAATGTGGAACATACATGAATGAATCTAAACCAAGCATCACACAGAACTCTAGATCAGTGGTCCCTAACCTTTTTGTGCCACGGACCGGTTTAATGTCAGGCGATATTTTCACAGACTGGCCTTTAAGGTGTGGCGGATAAATACAACAAAATAAATAAATGATACGCCGGCATAAAAACTGATATTTTCTAAATATAACAAGAAACGTGAATCCACTGTGTACTCGTATGCAACTTTATCAGCAGCTTTCTCATAACATTGCACCAATAACATAACATGAGTAACATCCTCTCTGCTCCCAACACTGCCATGCATGAAAAATACAACTCACCATAACGTTGAATCCGTGTGAGCCCTGAGCTTATTTCTCTGCAACTCATTTTTGCTAGCTTGTGGGTTGGCTGGGACTGGCCTCAGTAAGTATCGGCAGGCATGCGCAAATACACTGTCAGAATCCCTACAGGAACAGGAAGCTTTGATTTCACATGGAGAGCGACTGCAGAGCTGCTGTGTCGAGAGTGTAAGCTCAACGCTTGGCTGGGTCCGCCTCACTGCTATCCCCGGTGTTGATAAATACAAATGGTAAATGAGCTAGTTCTTAAAAAGTGCTTTTCTACCCTAGTTGAGTACTCAAAGCTTGAGTGTTATGGAGGTCAAAACCAACCTAGTTCATTAGACAGGCATGGGAACCCGTGAATCTTGTGGGTTTAATTTTAGCGGTAACATAGCACATGAGGTGTGTCCAAATTTCGGGGACTGCATCCTTTGAAAGACCCGTCCTACGTAGACCGAGTCCTCTGAAGCCCACAAAGAAATCAAAGACTGGAAGTGAGTGGCTGTGAGGCTGGACGGTCTAGCCTTCATATCTGTGTTACCTGCCCTTACTTCAGTGTAGCTCTTGTCACCTAGCACCCATGACAGTGCAAAGCAAAGCTGTAGAAAAAAAGGAATAAAGACAAAAAATTAAACACTGAAATAAACCAAACCTCAAACGCTAGATATCAAGCCAGCAAGGATTTGAAAAAGATGTCAGGCATTCTCTCCGGGTATATAGAGCCTCGATCACCCAGTCAGCTGACAGCTGGTGAGGCGAGCTGCTGTTAGACCTGCAGGATTGAACGTCTCCAAAAACATCAGAACATTTTTGCAATTAAGCGATATCTTGGTGGTGGCTCCCTATGTGGTGGCTGTAGCTCAGGAGGTAGAGCAGGTCACCTAGTAATCGGAAGGTTGGAGGTTCGATTCCGAGTTGTATGGGCAAGGTATGGACTGTATGGGCAAGATACTGAACCCCAAGTTGCTCTTTGACGCAAGTGTCGTGTGTGTCAATGTTAGATAATAAAAAGTGCTTACCTTCGTTAAACATGGATGTGCAGATGAGTGCTTTGAGTTCTCAGTCAGAGTAGAAATGCACTATATAAGAACTAGTCCATTTACCATTTGATAAATCAAGCAGATATTTGAGGCTTACACATTTACACATCTTGCCTGAAAACAGCCTAAAAGTTTATTTTGTGTCACAGAAACTATAATATTTCAAACTTTTTGGTCACTCCGCTCCACCATCTATGACCCATCTTTTAAATCCGGGGAAAAGAAGGATGCATTTGGAGAAGCCTTTGAATTTAGACGTTGCCTTGTTGTGGGCCATAATTGGCCTATAAATGTGGCCTTCGAAGGATGTAGCCCCTGAATTTGGACACAGCTTGAGACAAGCATCTTGACATGCATCAAGAGTGAGTCGGATGTAACAAAGCGAATCTGCCCATTTTTCAAAATAAAACATTGTTCAGACTCAGATAATAAATAAAATGGAAATTAGTTAAGTAATTTATGGAAATTATGTAAGTAATTTATTCTTTTAGTACGACCCAGTACCAAATGACCCATGGACCGTACCGGCCCACGGCCCGGGGGTTGGGGACCTCTTCTCTAGATAACTGATGCTGCTGAGTTGTGAGTTCATTTTTGTGACAACCACAATGGGAATGCACTTTCTAGCAGTAGCAGTGTCTTAGTGTAGGTTTACAGTTCATTTAGGTGAGCTTAAACCCCAAAATTGGAAGGTTGGTGGTTCAATCTCTGGTCCCAAGCCCATATGCATGGCAAAGCATGCATCAGGAAAGGCATCTGGTGTAAAATCGTGGCAAATGAAACATGTGGATCATAAAAAGAAAGAGATTTCCATAGCATATCAGTGGGTTAACAATGACTGCCTCTGGTGCTGTTGGCCAACAGGATACCGATGGAAATTGTGCTACTATTGGATGAAGACAAAGGAAGAGGTGTTGGGGAGGTGTATTAGGAGGCAGTGAGAGAGAAGGAAGGCCAGGCGTGTGGAGGTGAGAGTAGGAACTCTAGCTGTAGAGACTATGGTAAAGGGAGACTGAGAGTTTCTTTTCATTCACCTCTGGGTATACATCTCTCTCCATTTAATCATTTGTTATTATTATCTCTGGCTCTCTTCCACAGTGTCTGTCCTGTCTGTCTCGCCTCAGCCCCAACCGGTCGCGGCAGACGGCTGCCCCTCCCTGAGCCTGGTTCTGCTGGAGGTTTCTTCCTGTTAAAAGGAAGTTTTTCCTTCCCACCACTGCCAAGCACTTGCTCATAGGGTTTTTAATTATTGTAATTTTTATAGTCTTTACCTTACAATATAAAGCACCTTAAGGTGACTGTTGTGATTTGGTGCTATATAAATAAAATTGAACTGAATTGAATTGAAATTAATTTTAAGAATATAGTGTTGTGGAGTTGAAGTGTGCCAGACAGGATCATGAGTTTGAAGCTGAAAATTGAAGGAGTGATGTTGAATATTGTTAACATGTAGACCCCAAAGAAAGAAGAATGCAGCCTGACTGGTGGGTATAAGCGAGAAGAAGATGAGGAAATCACCAATGAATCAGACGACCAAAGGGATAAAACTCCTTTTTTCACTGGCTTCAAAGGATGGCCATCAGACTCTCACTCACCTGCCACAGCAATGCCCGTGTTATAGAGGCTGCAGTAATCATCAAAGGTACAACAAAGGGAATGGACTCATCGAGGCTGAGAAGAAAATAAAGCTGAGTAAAATCCCAGCCTGAGTTGGGCAACTTCCTCTCCAAAGTGAAATAAAAATATACTATTGGGTTGGCACCCCCTGGGATATGAATGGAGATGCACTAATATTGTTGACAGAATCTGATTTGAATCCATTGGGAGACAGCAGAAGCAACGATGCTTGCAGCAGTAAAGCTGTATCTCAACAAAGCAGCCGCCCACAACGAAGTCAAGGAATTCATGCTGATAGTATCTCCAGAGCAGGAGAAAGAATGCCTGCAGAGAGCCACGAAAGAGACCCAAGAGAAGACTAAAGCAGAGTTAAAAGAAAGGTCTCCAATGAAGGAAGAAGAGGTCTAAACAGAGCCTAAGTATGAACCTGGAGGCCATCTGAGAAGACTTCCTCAGAAGAAGATTTTGACAAGAAGTGCAGAGTAAGTGAAGTACAATTAGCCAGAATGGCAACTGAACTAGGCAAGTGTGCAGCTGGACTGAGCCATAGAGACTTCTGGACACTCATTAGGTTCACTCCACTTGAACAAGTAAAAGAAAAGAAAAGAAAAGGGCAAAGTCTGGTGACAGTAAAAGCCCTCTAAAGGAGATCCCACCAGTGAGGATGTCAGAATGACAAAGATGACAAAGTTGAAGATGAAGAACAGAAGGATCTTGAGGAAGATGAAGAGGCGAATATCTTCTCAACCCCTGTGGCAGAGGAATGCAAAGAGTTGAGAACTGGAATGTAGAAAGAGAAAAAGAGACCTGTGGAAATGGTTGCGTGAAGAAATAGTGACAAGCTGGCCAGAGACCTTCAGTTCAGCCCTGTCGCCACCAAGAACAGTAGAGATGCCTGTGCACCTGAAGTGGGGAAGGAGACGCTGGATGAGAACCTGGTTAACCTGGGTCACGGTGCCTGTGAGCAGTTTTACAGATAGCTGAAATAATGAAAAACAAAGGATGACACAGGAGAAGCAGCTTGTCGTCTCTGATGCCTCCTCAGCTATGAGGGAAATGCGCTAGCTGAAGGCATACCACAATCTCACAGTGCCTCCTACTGGCGGGAGTGGGGTAACTGCATACACGCTCAATATTTAACACAGTATGAATCAAAAATGGACCCATCCAAATATAAACAAAATATAGTTAACACATAACCTTAGAGAGTATTTACATTTTTGAATTCCACATGTGAGCACACATTTGTGGGCTTCACAATAAGCTTTTGAATCCAAGCAAAAAAAAAAATGAAAATAAAACCTAATAACAAAGATAAATGACATTTGTTTGAATGGGTGTGAATAAGTGAATGAAGAAAAGTTGTATATAGTCTCCAGTGTATAGGTAACCTCAGTATCCTTAGGTGCAGTAATTGTAGTTTGGATGATATTCAATTTGGCTTTGCTGTTTTACAGCCCACTAAAGACAGTCAGCGTGATCTACAAGGCATCGATGACCATAGGTCCTGTGTCCTATCTGCTCACTCTAAGAAGAAGAAAGAGGAAGACGGTTTTGGCTGCACAAGATCTGAGCTATGAATCTCTGGGGCTACTTTTTCAGCTCCGCTATGGATCGAGAAAATAGGCTCAGTTGTCCTGAGGGGTTGGTTCTTCTTTCCCAGAAAGGAGCCTACCATGACCCTGGGAACCACCCCACCATGTAGGCTTAATTCCTCCTGGTCAGCGGCTGTTGCCCAGTGGTGCTCAACTAATCACCACCAGACTAATAAGTCTAGATGGTTGCATGTTTATGCATTTTTGTAAATTAAAATAAAAACTTAGCAATTCTTGTAATACTTCTAATTGTTTCACCAATAACATGTCAATAAGCATCATTATCCAGGATGCAGATACAGTAGGCAGTGCTAACAATCATGCACATTCTCTCTGAAGATATCTATATGACATAGTTTGCTGGTTTGCATGTATCACTATTTTTCCCTGCTTTGATGAAAAAAACACAATCTGAAAGGACTATGATGACCCAACAACATTGCTTAATCTAGAAAATACAGGATAAATTCTCTTAATCTTTCATTTTAGATGAGTAAAGTACTCTTGATAATTAATGATCAAAAAATGTATGGTCCTTCTTTGTAGGCTTAAAGGTTTTAAAGGGGGGGTGCAGTTTGATATTGGACATCGTCAGCCTAATAGCATATTTGCTTAAGTTTTGAGATATCTACCTCATTCTACTCTCCTAACAGTGTAGATTCATTTAGATAGACATCGCAATTTTGGCCAAAATATGACTTAGGCAATTATGCTATTAGGGATGATACTTGAAATATTCAACCTAACATAAATTTTCTGACTTTCTGCTTAGTATAGTTAATATTATAATTTTGGAAAACTAACTAAAAATAAAATACAATATTCTTAGTTTTAATATTTGTTAATTTGGTAAAATTTGTTATTATAATTTGCCTGATGAAGCTTTGGCAGAACGACAGCATCTTGCAGAGCAGCCACTTTGGGATGTTGTAGAATAAGTTTGCTATCAGATTTCAAAAACTTCTTCTGTTTCCATAATGCAACAAAATCATGTACTATGGCAAAAGCATACCTGGAATCAGTTTAAATTTTAACTTTTAACTACATAGAATCGAATAAAGTGCCTTTATTGTCATTATACAGGATGTACAATGAGATTGGAGCAAAACTAACAACTAAGAAATACAAAAAGTACAAAAAAAGAGCACCGAGAGGAAGAGCCGTGAGCCGCTGTGTCTGTGTGCGCCGCCATCTTGGTGGTGGCATACCAACCACCAAGATGTTGTGCTTCATTTAGCACAACAGCACAGTTACATTACGTTCTTCTCAAATCCCCAGCAACAGGCAGCATTGTGGCAGTATTTAAAACATTACAATGTTTGAAAGTTATGTTTGGCATGTCAAGCAGAATTGTGGCGTATACGAGCCATCGTGATGTTGACAGATGTGATGACTTCTGCTCTAAAAGAATGTGAAAAACTTTGTTGGGAACAAGCAAGGTTAGATCAGAGTAACCAAAAACATGTTAGGGCATCATGGCTCTTTCAGCTGCAGCAACAGCTCATACACAGCAAGGCAGTCCTGTTGCAACAGACTTTACTTTGCTGAAAACAGGCCACAGGTGGTTGTCTCCCTCCATGATGCCGTAAGAAAACAGAAGTCATGCAAATATTTTTCTTACCAACTGTCTGTGTGAAAGGTCTTGTGGGGTCAGACAGACCCAAGGTTGGTGCAGACTGGAGAGCCAGCTTTAAATCAACAAAAGCTTGCTCAGCCTGTGGTGTGTATGTCACTGCATCACATGACTCTAACCCCTTCCCAAGCACAATAGCACTAAGTGGTGCTTCCAAAGCAGCACAGTTGGTAATAAATGCAGGACAGTAGGAGCACATCCTAAGAAAAGACGTTTACTTCTTTGTTATAGGTTTTGGTATGTTTTGAATTGCTTCATCACACTCGGGTGAGAGAGGTTTGCCCTCAGCTGTGATCACATGACCCAGAAAAATGACCTGTTGCTTTGCAAACTACATTTAGAAAGACTGGCTTTGTGCCAGTAACCTTAGAGTTATTTCACATTGTTTCTTAGTTGGGCTGCAAATCGTTAAATCACCAAGTTGCAGCACAAGTTGCAGCAATTGCAAACTTTTTCTTAATGCATCATTATAAATGCAGGGACCCTCACGGTAGCCAGGACACAAGTGAGTATGTGTATAACCTTTACCCTTAAAGGTAAAGGGAAACCAGTACTGGCTGCCAGGGTGAAGTGGAAAACTGACAAAAAAAAATCCACCACAGCGATAGCGTAGGGCTTCGGAACCTCAGGGCCTCTCAGCTGCACAACTGCATTTACTGCCTGTAAATCTTGTACAAATCTCCACGCAGTAGGCTGATCTTTATCATGCATTTTCTTAACAGGGAAAATTGGTATGTGCACTGGTGAATTGTCACATGGAACAATTAATTCTGCTTCCCTCAAGGACTCAAAAACAGGGTAATACCAGCAACGACTTCCCGACTTAACGGGTATTGCTTTTAGTGAGGCCTATAATGAGATTTTTGGGTGCTCACCACCGGTTCTACATTTTTAATGAAGCCTACATCATGTTTACCTTGAGCCCACAGTGTCAAGAAGCAGTAGCTTCTTCCTCTGACAGAAATGAGTGATGTTATAGAGAGTGGTACCAACTGAAGATTTCTTTCTGTGTAAACAACAATAGAGAAAATGTTCTTGCAAAAACCCAATCGTGAACAAGAGAATAAAAATGTATCCTCTGTTTTGCCAGTTAGACACAAAATTGCTCTCTATTCCCACAGAGATATGTGAGGTACAGTGTGGAGAGCCAGGCTACGCATGTGATCTGCATGTATGTGTTGTGTGCATTTTCTTGCCTAGCAGCTAGCAGTCTTTACTGATAAGACAATAACAGATGATCAGGGCAGAAAATGTGAGTATCAGGCTCAGACCCTTCAGGCTTACCTACTTTGAGGCCCTCAGGATATTAAATTAATCCTATACCCAAATGACACATCAAATCCTTGCCCGATCCAACAGGTAGATGGTAAAAATACATGTTTGAAAGCTTTCCCCAGTTCATCATTACACTACAGTGCAGTAAAAATTCTTTCACCACTTGTCCTGACAACCCGACAGAGTGAACATAGTTTCCATTAACTTTTGGAGGAGTTGGCAATTTCCCACCCTTTACTACAGAGTATGTAGTAAATTACTTTCCAACAATGAATTTGCTTGCCATACACTATTAAATCATACTGAGGCATTTTCCAAAAAGAATCTGCATAATACACGTGCTTATAGAGGGTCTTTTTTTTCTTAAAGATAGGAAATAGCTTGTGTCACAAGTGTGTGCATTTGTTATACGCTCTCATGTGTATACTGCACGTGTGGTATCTTCAAATTCAGGGGTCAATTTAGTCATAGCAGCTGCACGTCTCTCCTGCTCCCCTTCTTGGCCTCAGTCCACCAGGCCATGCCCATCACCAGCAGCATTGTCATTGTAGGGGCAATTTTGATCGCATTGTCCTGTTCTTGAGCCGCCCTCACCCTGCCCCTGCAATTGCATCCTCTGGTGCTTGAACGGCATCATTCTCCAGCAGAAGCTTGGTACCTGGTTAGGGTTGCTATTTGGAGCTCTTTTTCCCTTTTTCTTCATCTGCTGGGGTTTGAGGTTACTCTCAGCACGAGCAGCATGGCACCTGAACTCCTCTAGTCTGGCCTCTTCCCAAGAAACACAGTTTCTCTTAATCTATTGCTATCATCTCTAAGGCTATTTGTCAGATGCGCTTCCCAGGTAGTAATCTGATTGCCCAGGTCTGTAGGGTGGTCAGTGCCACTGTGTATGGTTAACACGTCAGTCAGGCCAGCATAATATTTCTGGAGAGACTCATCATCCTTTTGCTTGCATGCAGAGATTTTTGCACATTTTTGCATTGCATGTCCATACATGGAGGGAACACCTTCTCTAACACACTACATAGGACTGTTATGGCCTATATGCCTGATTGGCATCATCGTCAACCATAGCATTTGAGTGTCAGCTGTAGGTTTTGCATATCGCTGTCAGGTGTAGAAGGCTATGAGAGAAAAAGTGGATGAGGTTTCGGTTGAATCAGCTTGTTGACATAAAACCTCTAATGACGAATGTGCTTTGGTTGGTACTAAGTCACTAGAAGAATCGACCTGAGCTGCATGTCCACCTGTCATATGGTGGCAGTGGAGGTGGAGGTGTAGCCACTGGGGGGGAAAGGTTGAGGTTGTTATCCACTCTGACACTGAGGCTCTAAGGAAGGATACAAACTAAAGATTATCTGAAAAACTTTATATGTTTCAACTTTGTCCCCCCCCAGAGCATTTTCCTTTGCTTTTCCTTTTTGCTTTTCTGTCTCATAGTCTCTGGATCTTAAAAAAGGGTGACTGGACTTCTTTTTGTTTCCTGAAGGCATTTCACCTCTCGTCACCTCTCATCTGAAAGGCTTCTTCAGCAAAGTTCCAAATTGGTTTCACCTGAACCCACTGATTGTAATGACCCACGCCTCCTTTCACACCTCGGCGCATGTGATTATGCACAAGAACAATAATTTTCCTGTGAAGGAAAAAGGTGCCAGATTGTGGACCACATTTTTTGTAAATGTCCAAGATGTTTGAACGGTACTCAGCGCACAAAGTTGCCCAAAAAGCCTGTCCAACTTCCAGTTAAACCAGAACTGTCTGTCTTTATGCCCCCTCGACTCTGTCACTGCAGTTTTAGGTAGAGCAGGTCACCCACTGATCAGAAGGTTGGTGGTTCGATTCCTGGCTGCTCCAGCCTGCATGCCAATGTATCCTTGGGCAAGATACTTAACCCCGAGTTGCTCTCCGACGCAAGCGTTGGAGTATAAATGTGTGTGAATGTTAGCTAATTAAAGCACTTACCTTAGTTACATATGGAAGTGCTTGTGTGAATGGGGTAAATGTAAACATGTTGTATAAGCGCTTTGAGTGCTCAGTTAGAGTAGAAAAGCGCTAT
>VUQJ01034120.1:0-18088 GCA_015108635.1 Andinoacara biseriatus | reverse complement strand
TTTATTTTATTCATCCTTTCATTCCTCTCTGTACTGAGCTGCTGTAATGCACAAATTTCCCCACTGTGGGATCATTAAAGTGTTATCTTAACAGACTTTCTAAATGACAGCATGAACCATTAATTGCTCCTAACCTGTTAGAACTTGGTGTAATTGTTTATTTAGAAACGGTTTATCTGTCATTCATGAAGTGTAAAAATGCTGTCATTAATTGCTTTATATATGAGTAGGAGACACAAGACATGCTATGGAAGAGAGCCAGGTATTAATAACTAATCATTAAGTGCAGAGTGGTGTATAAACAGATAGTGATAAGAGGTGAGTGACGAAGAAACACCCAGTGCATCTGCTAAAGAGTAATGCTTTGCAAATTATTATTTACTAAAAACTTACTAATAGTTTGTGGTTATTATAAAGTGCTGTTTGTGTGTGTTTTTAAAAATGATTCGTTTATAAGAATTCTTTTAAACGAAGACTATTTTGCTTGCTCTAATAAATAATGAGCATTTTTTAAACTCCTCAGGCAGGACATTTCCATTACTGGCGGTCCCTGTCACGGTGCCCAGCAGTCTGATTTCGGGGTTCGCGCGCTGGTTTGCGTATGGCTGCCGTGCTCGCGGCCTGGCATTCTTTCTGACGGTCAGTGACCCGTGCGCTCATCTGGACGCTTCCTTCCATGTCGGCCGGCCCCTAGCACGCGCCACCTCCGCGAGTCCAATCATAATGCAAAGAATCCCCACGCGCTCCCTGTCGGTCCCCCGTTCACGGCCTCGTGCAACAACACCGCGCGCGTGACACTTCCGGGCTCATAGTGCGGAGCGGAGCATCAGCGGACAGAGGGAAAGCCGATGGATGAACTCATGCGCGGAGCCGCACCACACAGAGCCTGAACACTGCTGAAGACGGGTCTCCGCTGCCGCGTGAAGGGTCAGCTGGCACAATTACCGGTAAGTTTCCTCGTTGTTTGTTCGCAAAGGAGCAGGATGCTGTGGCACCGTCAAGCTGCACAAAAAAGATGAAGACTACTCTGGAAGTAACCAACATATGTTACTGGGTTTATTTAATGCTGTTGAATGCCACAGTGTGAAATTAACTGTGAGCTAACGTAGAAACCCTCCAAATAAAAGAACAGGGCAGTGAGGCAAGTAATATGGTAAATACGAAGTATTTTAAATGGCAGTTTTGTTGTTAGCGTCCTAAATTGTTACATTGATGTAGCGATAAAGGTAAAACATGCCCGTGATTTTTTTTTCTTTTTGAGTGAAATGTTAGAATTACTTTTCATGCTGTGGCGTCAATAAAAGTATTTATTTTGGAATATGAAACCGGAAGTTTTGATTATTGACACTAGTTTGACACTGGTTAGTGCGCTGGATGTTGCAGCTGGAACATCTGCGGCTCACTGCTGAGCCCACTGAGCTGATAAATGTTACATATCTCTGTTCTCACTGATAAACTTCATGCGTGTTAAAATATTTTATAGCCATTTATTGCAACCTGCATATTTTGACATGGACGTGAACTTTTATAAATAACCCATTTCCATTTCTCCTTTTGGTTATTCATATGAAAAGCATAGAAGTGGAGCATATTTTAAAGGAACATTTGTTGTACTCAAAGACCCAGAGTTGAAAGTGTGTCAGCCTCACCACAATCCAGGCTGCTGGCCACTTTTAGTTTCTATTTACACAGCTGAAGTGAACTGGCCTGTGGTGGCAGTTATCAAATGATGCAGGTCCTTTAGAGTGCTCCTTTACCTAGAGACAGAGATGCTGTTGTCTTGCAGGGGATGGTCTGATGTGATCAGAAACCCCACATACACACACACGCACGCACGCACACACACACACACACACACACACACACACACACACACACACTCACAGTCCTCCTGCCTGCAGCCAAGACACAAGTCTACATTATTGTGGCGTTATAAAATGCATCTGAAGCTGGGTATGGGGGGCAATAAGTTTTTTTTTTAAATTTACTGTCTTTGCCATTCAAAAATAACATTTAGATCTGTTGTTGACTAGCATGTCTGCCACAAAAACAGTAAAGCTGCAGTCTGATCCACATAATCCAAACAGTTGTGTTTTGTGCTTTCACTCTTGTTGAAATCACACTTTAAAAAAGTTTCATTTATTTTGCATGCATTTGATTATGTCATTATTTGAAATCTGCTTCCTCAAACAATATCCAAACATACAAACAGACCACATATTCTCTTTCTCTTCACACACACAGTCATACAGTTTGACCCTCTGGCCTTGAGTCTTTTAGGTTCACCATTTCAGAGTAGATTGACCCACACGGCAAACAGCTCGAGGATTATATTTGCTAACCCCAACCCCAATTGTTTCCATTTGGTGTGTTGTTTCGCCACAATGTCCAAGCTAAAGTTTCTGTAAGACTTCAAGCCTGCCTGCTTAGCTGAGTGGGTGTAAGCATGGTGACGTGCGCACACAAAAGACCCCATTCACACCATCTCTTGAGGAAGCAATGATTCCCGCACGCACACAAACAGGCGCACACACATGCCTGCTCACCCCACCACTACGTAGCCCGTACCACGATATTTCTCAATTAATCCTGTGAGTGGAGGCTGCCTGCAAACCTCCTGCTGCTTGCATAAAGCTAACCATTCAGCAACTATTAGTCTACATGTTATGATTACCCATTCTTTAAGGCAGGAGATTACAGTCAGCCTTGCCTATTTGTTGCAGTGGTGCAGTTTAGGCTCTTGAGATTTTTGCAAAGACAGTGAGGAGTTGGGTCTGTAAATCAGGCTGTGTGTGGTCGGATCTTTTGAAAACCATTCGAGTAAATACAAAATGTGTTTTTTTCAAATTAGATTTTTTCAATTATTAAGGGAAAACCAAAACCTAGAACAACATCTAAAGATCTGCAGGCCTCACGTGCCTCAGTTAAGGTCAGAGTTCATGATTCAAGCAAGAAGAATGAGACTGGGCAAAAATGGCATCCATGGGAGGGTTCCAAGAAGAAAACCACTGCTGAACAAAAAGAACACAAAGGCTGATCTCATATGTGCCAAAAACCATCTTTATAAATTTTGGGAAAATATTATGTGGTTAAAGGTTTTGAAAGGTTTGTGTCCCATTACATTTGGCACAAAACTAACACAGAATTTCATAAAAAAGAACGTCATACCAGTCAAAAATGGTGGTGGTAGTGTGATGATCTGGGGCTGCTTTGCTGATTCAGGACCTGGATGAACCATGAATTCTGCTCTCTAGAAAATCCTGAAGGAGAATGTCTGGCTATCAGTTCATTTCCTGAAGCTCAGGCACACTTGGGTTGTGCAGCAGGACAATGATCTGAAACCAGCAAGTCCACCTCTGAATGGCTCAAAAAACAAAATGAAGCTTTTGGAGTGGCCAAGTCAAAGCCCAGACTTAAATCAGGTTGAGGTGCTTTGGCATGACCTAAAACAGGCAGTTCATACTGGAAAACCCTCAAATGTGGCTGAATTAAAAGAATTCTGCAAAGAAGAGTCAGAGAAAATTCCTCCACAGCCACGTTAAAGACTTATAGCCAGTTATCACAAATGTCTGATTGCAGTTCTTGGTGCCAAGGGTGACACAAACAGTTAGTTGTACGGGGCAATTATTTTTTCACAGAGCCAGGTAGGTTTGGATAGCTTTGTTCCCTTAATAAACAAAATCATTTAAAAACTGCATTTTGTGTTTGCTCAGGTTATCTTTGTTTAATATCAACATTTGTTTGATGATCTGAAATATGTACGTAATCCCCCTTGGGGTTGTGTCCAGAAGGACATCCAGTGTAAAACTTTGATAATCAAACATGCAGAGCTTCCCGCTGTGGTGACCCCTTTTGGGGGCAGTCAAAAGTAGCTTTATCAGAACCATGTAAGTGTGACAAATAAAAAAAGAAAGAAAGAAAGAAAGAAAGAGATTAGGAATTGGGGCAAATACTTTTTCACAGCGCTGTAGGAGTGGGGAAAAACAAACAAAAAGAGGGAGACAAACAGCAGACACCAGGAAAACAAAAAAACACGAGAAATAAATAATAATTAAATCAAAACAGGGACCAAAACTCAACAACGAATAAGAAACCATAAACATGACACTCCAGGTTTTTGAATGACAGTCAAACTGAAGGCATCAGTTTATCATCTCTTAATCTATTAATCATAATCTGTTCAAATATGACATCATTCAGAATTAAGCTGTATCTAAAAGGGCCTGTCACCCATTTTACACATGAAGCTTAGTTTAAACTTTTGAATGACTGATTTTTATACGCCTGTCAAAAGATGAGACATATGTGATCACCAGTGGCGGGGCGGGCCAGTGTCTGGGCAGCATACATTGAAATGAAGGCTCAATAATTAGAGAATTGTTCAGCTTACACTTACCAAACTTCATGAGTAGATATCTTATGACCAAAGCAAGATTAGGATTGTATATGGGGTCATTGGGGTCAAGGCCTAAGCTATATGCTTAAATCTTTGTTTATTTGTTAAAATTTTTTCATGTCCACTTCATATCTAAGAAATGGTTTGAAGGATTTTGATGAAACCTTGCACAATTATTCTCCATATCAAAACATTATGCAGAGATCAACACCTGGAGGTCAAGGTCAAAAGTCAAGATCACATAATTATTAAAGCTTTGTTTTTCATGTGCCAACAAACAGGGTTAATAACAGTATAACGGGTGTATTTTGTCCTGCTATGGGGTCTTCTTGTCAACCTATGATAACAGCAATGAAAGGTGCTTTCTAGAGCAAACCTTAATAGTCACGCTAGTTTCTTTCATAATGTCTTTCCTCTGCTGTCACCGTGTTTGAGAGAAGAGGGGGAGGAGTACAGCACGGCTGGAGTAGCAGAGGAGAAACCCAGAGAAGAGAAGAGCCAGCAACAAAAGCTTCTCAATAAATGTTTATTAGTCCAAAATCAAAGATGAAAAGACACCAACTGGCCGCAAATGTCTTTTAGCCTGGAAGGCTAGTCTTGGCCAGAGCTAAAGCAACTAAAGTCTGTCAGCAAATGGGGTGTGAAGTTTAAAAAATGGGCATGACTACCTGTAACCATTGTGGGAGATGTAGTTTCCAGGTTTTCTGGAATAAAATTCAGCATGCTGTGCTGATAGATTTTCTCCATTTTTTTTTTTTTAAATCTCACATTTTATTACATTCACTACAATAACAGTACTGTATCATTAGAAGTGAGCTTAACATAATACTAAATCATTGTCCCTTTAACATCTAAAGTGATGTAAAATATGTCAAAACCCGCTGAAAAGGTTTAGTTTCGTCACGTTTATTAAGATCCTCATTAGCTACTGCAATGTTGCAGCTATTCTTATTGGGGTCTAAACAGTGCATTCTAGACACACACAACATACACTTCCCACAAAATAAAAGCACTATACAAACAACTAAGCAAATACTGAAAAAATAATAGCTGCCATGAGAAAACTCAAAGAGAAGGATGGCGTGACGAAACATATTTTCACTCTATTTCTGAATGGAAGTCATGAGTCTTTTTTAATGACTCGCAGAAGATAGTGGGAATTATTTTTTTGCAGGAAATCTAAGCCTTCTATTCATTGGGCCACAGGGCAGTAATGGAAGAAGTTGTAGTCCGCCAGCACTGTGGCGTGCTCAATATTTTTCCTCTTGTCTAATAGGTGTTTTTAGTGCAGTGCTCTTCTCTGGCCTGTAATTCCTAGATGTCTAAGGAAAATGACGAGGGGCAGTGATGCCAGCAAACAAAAACTGAACAGTGATGAAGTAAACTTGTGTTCCGCCAGGGTGCAGTTTTGGTAAGCTGTAGCATCCTGTGATGAAGCAAGGCATCCTGGCTGGGTAAACAATACACCAAGCAGAACAACAGTGCTGTAGAGTAAAGAGTCCACATCCCACAGGGAACAGATGGTAGCCTAGGAGAGCAGTGCTGGTAAAATTTTTGATTTATTTATGAATCTCAAAGAGACACTTGAGGGTTGAGTGTGTACAGGAAGGAGGTGGGCACAGCTTCTGTGTATTTCAAGTGGGCCGTTTTTGTAGAGGTGGAAGAACAATGTGGTGAAGCAAGATGAGCTTCTCCCTCCTATGAATAATGAATTACTGCTGCTAAAATTGACTGCTGTGGGACTGTGAGTGGGTATGTGCGCACACACACTGTTTTGATATACAGTGTTATTTTAGCTGCGCAGCTGCTAAGACAGCTATTGGCCTGACAAGAAACATCAATATACATTAAGGTTATTTGCTATACTTGTGGCCTTAAATAACAGTTTAAGAACCTTATTAACCCAGAAACCAAGAGATGTGAAATTTCTTGGCAGGAAAAGAAAAAGTGGAGAAGCCGGTTTTCCCCCCTGCCTTTTTTTCTTTCCCCTGCTTTCACCAGACTTCAGTCTTTGCTTCTGGGGTATAGCACAGAGCTCAGTAGCAAAAATAACTTCCCAATAAGTGTTAATTAGCCTAAAGCCAAAGATGGGCACATGCCGTGTGACTCCAGAGATCTGTAAGTCTGACATCACAGCCACAGATAGATAGATAAATAGATAGATAGATTCATAGATTACAGTTAAGTGGTTGCAAGTAGTGATTTCCCAGTTGCATGATAAGTACTTTTGTAGTTCAATGAGCAAACCTAATAGCCGAACCAGGCACTAATTCTATGCCATCACTGTTTTCTCAGTCCACATTTCAAATCAGTATTTCTCACACGCCATGCACGCTAAAAAGTAGGTGCCCAGCTGAGAGCGAGTCAGTGTCATGGATACTGTAGAAACACAGAAATATATAACACTGACAAAGAAGCTATGTTTAATGTGACTCATCCACATTGCCATGTACTAAAACCAGTCAGTGCTCCTAATTCTGCACCTCTGTTGACAAATTTGCATTGCATTTTATTCATGTCACAGTTCTTGGCATATGCAATCAAGGTAAAAAGCAAGTAAACCATTTTTAATTCTTTAAGGTTTTGTGTATCATGAAAATAATCTGGTTCTTATCAGGTTTTTTAAATTATTTAAATTAAAAACAGCACATGACATAGAGTGTTGACCTTCCCTGGTTTCTTTTTTCTTTCTTTCTTTTGCATATTTTACACACTAGCGTGTTTCAGATCATCAGACAGTTTTGATAATAGACAAAGGTAACCTGAATAAATACAAAATACAGTTTTTAAGGTATGATTTAATCTGCTAATGGAAAAAAGCTTTCCAAACCTCCAGTGCTATTCTTATTCTCTAATGCTAATGGTGATAACTATGGCTGAGTATCAAGCCTGCATACTTTTTTGGTGACATCCAAATGTCCACAGTACAGGCTACTGAAGTGTAACTGACATGTCTTATGTATGAGGTATTCTTGATAGGATAATGTAAGATTTCAATCAATACTTTTTTAATGAAAATAATCTCAACTCATAATCCATTTACCTGTTTTGTTTTTTCTTTCACAGTGAGTAATAAACACTCATGCTGAACCCATAACTTTTGTTTTAGGTCAAATTAATGCCTGCTACTTGTGTTTAAACAACATTTAATATTAAATACCTTTTGGGTTCTTTGTTAGATAAAAGAAAGTGTTTAAAAACTGTAAAATAAGGCCTAGTAAGGGTCAAAGCTCACGTTCAATATCTGCTTTAAAAATTAGATATCAGCACTTTATACTGTACCTAAACCTACTGGTAAGAGATCTTTATGTTTCGATGATAATGCTGCCTAATTAAATTTAAATTTAAAACATGCGCACATATAAGACAACCACTTCTTATTAAGTATGTGTGAGGCAGTCCCTCTGCACAAACCCTATCTCATTCCATCTGAAACTTACATCATGGAATTTAACAGTTAAAGTGAAGCTAGTGGATTCACTGCTTTGCCAGACACACTCTTGAGCTACAGCTTGTTCCCTGTTCTTATCTTTTCCTGTCTCGGCCATCTCCTTACATCAAGTGGCTTGTACCCTGTCACACACCCCACATATTTACTTTCAGAAACCACACAGTGTCATTTATGTCTGTTAGAGCTGACCTTTATTACTTTTCCCACTCCTTCCTTTGTGTCCTCATCCTTTTGATTTGTTTCTCCTTATACTTCCTCCCTGATCTCCTTCCTCGTCCCTCTGTCTGTTGTGTTTTGCTGTCTTTGATGCTAACAGTGGCTGATGTTGACTGATGTGCTCTGTTCTTTGGCTTGAGTGCACACAGGAGTTGCAGGGTGGGGAAGGAACATTTGAATCAGAGAGCTGGTGTGTCACCCCATCTTCTGCCATGAACAAAATGTCTTCTGCTTTTTGTGTGTAACTTAGGATTTTGTTTTGGTTTCTTAATGAATTGCCTAGATTAATTTCAGAACTGAAACCTCAGGACTGTTTTCATATTTCCTCTAATGCCAGGTTACTGACACCTTTTTTCCTTAGGAGTATTGGAGGTCTGTGGGTGTTGTATTACCAGAAAAGGATAGTGAAGCTCAATAAAAGAAAGAAGGAGAAGGCAACAAAAGAAAAGAGGGAACCACTGCACCAGCACGAGCAGGCACTTCTTCCACACTCCCTCCTCTCTGCCCATCACAGCTTCACCAAGATGAAGTTGAAAGAAGACCTGAACCCTATACTGCTGCTCCTTTTCCACCTCATGGTGTGGATCTACACCATCATCGCCTTCCTACCTTCTTACCTCCTCAGCTGGGTTTCTGGACCTGACGAGGGCTTCTACGGTTCTGAAAAGGAGAGCGCCAAGAGAGTGAAAGCTCGCTCAGTCCTGGGACGTCCTGAAGGACCCTACCGAGCAGTGAGTGCCATAAAGAAGCTGGTTACATCTTTGCATCCGGGAGTGGACACACTGGATAAAATGTTTGAGTATGCAGCCTTGAGGTTCCCTGACAGAGACTGCCTTGGGACGAGGGAAGTGATTAGCGCTGAAGATGAGCGTCAGAGCAACGGGAAGGTGTTCAAGAAGGTAAAGAATGATATGGAAGTGAGGGAGTAAATGATGTGTCATAGTCATAGAAAAGGGACATTAAACGTTCTATTACAGGTATTGGAAAGGGCCCCGCTCATACCACACTCTGTTATCTATCCCTTAAATATGCAGCAGCCAGCTTAAGCAACCAGTGATAACCACAAACATCAGCGGATTGTGTCCTATAGAAAACTTCCCAAAAAGCAGTTAGTTTAAAGGTATGAATACATCTACTAATAAATGGGGTAATACTTGTTATGCTGTTCAAATTTTTGTTTGCAGCAGTCAGCCTATCAGAAGAAAGTTGCATTAAAGCAGTTCTTAAAAATTTTCCATCGTGCCCCGATTTGCAGAATTAAATCTTTTCACACCCCACAAGGTCCAGTGAATGTGTGTGTGTGTGTGTGTGTGTGTGTGTGTGTGGGGGGGGGGCAATGTAACATTTAATAAGACTAAAAAGTGCTTTTGTTGTGAACTATTTTCAGCTGCAGATTTGTTGGTTGAAGCTCCAGGTCACTGTATGTGGAAATGATTGATACAGTGCAGCTCTTTTGTTCATTGTAAGGAAGGATCCTGTCCCTCAAGAATAACGGTGGGGCTCACTCGTATGTTTTTAAGACAGCAGTTTTAAACAAAAGGGGGGCACTATGGCACATTATCTGTCTTAAAAGAAGCCTACCGGGCTTATTGCTGAGTGTGTAGCTGCATGGATTTCTGTAATATGATAAGAAAACATCCATTGGATAATGAGCAAGAGATTGCATAGTCATGGTTGGACAGTGTTGTCAGTCAGATCTGAAAATGAGTGAAGTCAATCAGCAGACAAGTTGTCAAGGATACACAGCTTTCAAACTCTTTTCTTGACCTGCTGTCTAGTCAGATCTCTTAGTAATGTTTAAAATGTTCAAAATTCCACTTCCAGTTGCTGCTACTCTTTCAGCTGACAGCTTGTTTGTCTACTAGATGCACTAAATTCCACTGACCTTATAAATGTTAGGGATAGAGAGGGAGTACGAATGTAGAGTGCAACATTTAAATTTTATATATATATATATATATACATATTTATATATCTGTTGTGTTTAAATTGGAGTTGAAGAAAGGTGTGAAATTTTACCATTTACATATTTGGCTTCTTCAATGTGCCTGCACAGTCAGTTGTTTACATTAGTTCTGAATTACCCAATAATCCAAGTGGCCTGATCCCTCTAATCCACTGAAACTCCACTGTTGAAACGCTTATTGCTGCAAGAGTGCTAATCTCTTTAGCTCCCAGTTATTGTTTCCAACCAGTGAAAAACAGCACTGTGTAGTCATCATGACTCTCTGTCCTTCTGTGTGTTTGTGTGCACTGGCATTTATTAGCCATTAGGAGTCGGTATAAGCTCGCTAATACATGTGCAGGAAGCTCTCTGGTCATAGTGTGTGAGTCTTGAAGAGCATATCCAGAAGCCTGTGCTCATCTTGCTCTCGTGCAACTGATGACTGGGACATGCAGCAGCATGAGAATGACAGCAAGAGGAAGTACTTCTGTTTGGCAGCAGTCGACTGTTGCTCCCCTTCCTGTGACTTTTTAATAAGAAACAGGCCAAACATGTGACTGTGGGATGGAAGACAGAAGTAGTGCTCCACAACAGTTCTGTGCTTCATGTTTTTAAGGAAATACTAGATTTGCATCCTTTCCTCATTCAGTTTCTCACAATCCATCTTTTTTGTCACTGCTCTGCTCCATTAATAAATCCCTTTATATTCAGCTAAAAGCGAGAAAAAAAAATCACCCACTAGCAGTTAAATTTTGTCTTCAGTGGGAGAGGAAACAGTGTGCCTGACAACAAAATGTTTATGCTTCTTCCTCTGGCCTCACCCTCTTTCCAACACCCCTGTAGGTAGTTCTTGGTGAGTACCGCTGGCTCTCCTACAAGGACACCCTCACAGCAGCCACCCAGCTGGGCAGTGGTCTGTCAGCGTTGGGGCAGCGGCCTAAAACCAACATCGCCATCTTCTGTGAGACACGAGCAGAGTGGATAATAGCTGCCCAGGCTTGTTTCACATACAACTTCCCATGTAAGTCCAGGTTTCTCAGAATACTTAGACACACTGTATGGCAAACATACATAATTACATACATAATACTAGCATACATGTTCATGACAAGGACTGAAAAGAACATGCAGGTGAGTAGCATCAGGCTCTCTATACTACTGTGCATCTCTTTGTTTCAAATGTACTTTCCATTTGTACTTTTCCATTATACAGATGTGCAGTGGAGAGGAGTGTGTCTCTATGTGTTGTGTTTGCCATATATTGTAGTACTTTTCCAGTGCAGCCAAGTACCCTTAGTTCCCTTTGGTGTTACATGTGACCGATGCTATCTGACATTCAGCTGGTGATCCATCTTTGCATCACTCTGTCCAGAGCTGAGGTTAAGCTCTCCTCTGTTGAGGGTTACTTTAGTAGTGGGAGAACCCAAAGCAGGACACAGGAAGCATCAGCTCAAAATTACAAAACCAGTCAGGCAAACAAAAACACAGGGAAAAGGCTCAAGCTTTTATCCAGGAACCAAGGAAAGAAGCAAAAAAATAAACACAGCTCAAAGTAGCATGGTATGAAGGCAATTAGCAGACAGCTAATGTGGGAAACTACTGGAGCACATTCACATGAGGAACTGATTGGGTAGAAAGACACAAGTGGAACTTGTGAGAGACAATAACGATGTAAAAATACAAAGATATTTAGTAAAACAAGTAGTCTAAATAAAATGGAAAACAACTACAACTAAAACCCTAAACCATGGCATATCTCTGCAAGGTTGTTATATCATTTACCTAACTATGCAAACAAACAGTAGAAGCATAATTTTTTGAAAAACACAGACACAGTGTTAATACAATAGTGTGGGTTTTTGTTTCTGTAGTTTTTTATTTTTGTTTCATTTTGAAGTCTTTTTGTTTTCAGTTTCAGTATAGTTAATTTCCAGCGTGTATTTGCTCATTTCAGTTTAGTCCTTATTGTTTAAAAATGTTTTTCTGTAAGGTTTATTATTATTATTATTATTATTATTATTATTATTATTATTATTATTATTATGTGCTTTTCTTCTTTGGTCAGAGCAGATTTAAGAAATTCAGAAATGCTTTTACAAACACTTCACTCATAGCCATGTAAACATCCCAGCATCAATAAACATGCACCACTGCCTCTCAGACTTTATTCAAATTGTGACACATCCTGCATATTTGTATTAGTTAATTGAAAGATTTTAGTTTAGGTAACTATACCAACCTTATACCCACAACTTTTCCTATTGTAAGCTGCGCTTTTCTACTCTTACTGAGCACTCAAAGCACTTTCTACTGCAAGCCTCATTCACACATACATCACTTTTACTCTATCCTTTTAATGCTTTGTCTAATATTCATGCACACACTCACGATTCAGTATCTTGCCTTCGACACACAGATTGGAGTAGCCAGAAATTGAACCACCAACCTTCCAGTTAGTAGACGACCCACTCTGCCCCATAAGGCACAGCTACCTGCCTCACCGTTGCAATTCCCCAAATATGCGGTGTTTACTGTTTCCCTACCGGTGTGTTAGTAAAAAGTTCTAATAATGCATAAGTGTATTTTTTGAAAAGTAAGAGTGCCTACAGTAAAGCAGACTGACAAATGGATCTATTTTTTAATGGATACACACATTTGTACATTATCCTGTATTTTCAGTTTAGGTCGTAACTCTGTGGTCTGTATTCTCCTCTGTTTGGTCTTTCCCACTGTGTTGCTCCAAATAATTCTGGATGTGGCTGATTTATAGCCATTTCTGTGTGTGTGTGTGTGTGTGTGTGTGTGTATGCATGTGGATGTGTTTGTGTTCACATGTTAGTGGTTTGATGTTAGTGGACAACTTGTAACATGCAGGGCGCAGCTGAGACAGAAGAAGGTCAATTTGTCCCTTCTGCTTCATCGTTATGTAAGTGTCCCATTTCTCCTCCTTCGCTGCTTTTTCTCTTCCCCATCTGTTTCTCCAAGTTCTTGTTAGGAAAACACACTCGGACAGTGAAAGAGTGCATTTTATATATTTTATACATGAATGGTATCATTACTTGTACAGCAGTTGTACAGCTTGTACAAAAATCCTTCTTGTGTAATGGAAAGTGGTTCATTTGATGTAGGTTTTCATTTCTTCCAGTGAGTGAATCATTTAATGTCAGTACAAAGCAAATTTCATTTCTGATGGTGTTTCTGGGAACGTTACGAGTCACAGCAATCAAAGGTAGTAGGATCACGTGGAAGAAATAAATGAAAAGCAAAGATGTTCTCTCTTTGAGTAAAAACTTTAATAATCGGAGAGAGCAACGCAGCTGCAGGCTTCTGCGTGATTTACTCTTTAATATGTTCCACAGCAAACACTACAGCACCTTTTATTCATCACAAGCTTCCATAGCAGTTCATTGAATCTTTTTGATTACCCATAAAGGACCCTTTGTTTTGGCTATCCACTTTAATTTTAGCTCCATTAAACTGTCATGCACAGTACAGCAATGCAAGCCAAGAAGGCCTCTTTATATTTCATCTTCCTCTGTTGCAAACACAAACAGTGGGAGAGTGGAAAAGCCAGAGGCAGTGGACAGCACATAGAGAGGCCTTAAAGGTTGGAAAGAGCAACAGAGGAAGAAACAGAGGGGAGGAAGGAGAAGAAGGCAAGTGAGGGGTAATGGCGTCAGAAGAGGGGTGAGAGAGTCTACGTGAGCATCTGATGTTGACAGAGGCATCAAGGAGTCAGCCAAAGGCCCCCAGTGAACTCAAATACTTAGTGCATGTGTGTGTGTTCATTGTATTTCATATCCACTGTACATTGGGGCAGAAGGCCAACTTTTTTGAGCTGTCTACTCTTGTTACCCTATATAAGTTACATAAAAGGTGTATCACAAGTAGCAGCTGCACAGCAGAGCTCCCCTCAGAGTCAAGGACATGCTACTGTTTCAAGATAGCATTTGCTGAATCAAAACAAAAAAATGTCCAGACTCCACTTTGTAGCAACAAAGTGGAGTCTGGACATTTGCTAAGCTTCCTGTTCTGACATGTAGTGTGTGATTGTGTGTATATGTGTTAAGCAGGGACCAGATTGAATGTTTAGATCTCACGGCTGGAGGTGTCATGGGCCTCCCTCTCACACACGTTCACACACACACACACAGCAGCCAGCGCAGGAAGTGTTGGAGCTCCATGACGCAAGATTTTGATGTCACAAAGCCCTGTCCCATAAACCCGTGTCTGTGTCAGAGTGGGGACGCAGGATTATAGACTGTGTTATTCTCTGCTTCTGTCTCTGCCTCTCTCTCTACTGTTGTTTCCTCCTGTTGCTCTTTTCTCCTTCTTTCCTTCTTCTGTTTTTATTTTCTGACCCGGAAGCCGTTTTTCTTTCTGCTGCGCTCATCTTTTAATGCAAACATACTCTTCAGCTACGTGCTCATGTAATATATTGTATTTCAGTGTTTCTGTGCAGATCTGCATGTCTGCAAGCACACACGCCAGGCATTCCTGCAGTATATCATAACAGAGGCAGTTATCACATGAAAGAAATGACATCCTCTCTGATATCAGGAAGAAATGAGCTTTTATACAGTTTTTCACTTTTGCTTTGGTGCAGTTCTCACAGCAGGAACATCGTTTTCACCTCTTATAGTGCAGTTCTCAAAACAGTTACGGCATTTTTCATAACACAGACTCACCTGTGGAAGAGACACTAAAACAGTCAAAACCTTTTTCATGTCAAAATATGAAAAGTCAGTCAATCGTTTCAACTCTGTGACCAACAAATAAAAAAACCTTTCACCACGGTTTTAAGATCAGGTTTCATATTTTTTTATCAAAAACCTTCCTGAATACTGCAAAAATGTGGCCTAATGTAGAGCAAAAAGAGTTCAGACTTTCAGATGTTCAAACATTACAAAATGGCTGAAACCAAGAAAAGCAAAATGATACTCATGAAACTGTATCAGAATACAATCTGAGAACTACAGAATAGTAAAGTCATGCTACATATTTCAGTTTACTTGCTAATGCAAAAATCTAATCAGCCAATCATATGTCAGCAACTCAAAGCATTTAGACATGTAGACATGGTGCAGACAGCCTGCTGAGGTTCAAGTATCAGAATCGGGAAGAAAGGTGACTGAATGATGCATGGCTGTTGATGCCAGACGGGCTGATCTGAGTATTTCAGAAAGTGCTGATCACTTTATGTCTTGTAGCCAAGTTTTTAAAAAGCATAAATAAAATGAAAATTGCATGACGTCAGTTTTAATTTTGTCTCTTCACAGCTGATGGTATACTTTTTTAAACAAATGGTATTAATCATTGGGCACGCAGAGACTTTTATGGTCTCTGCCTCTACAAACTTCTACAAGCTGACAGGGTAAAAAAAGAAAACTGCAAAAGCAAAAATTGCCAAATGTATGGTGATAATTTGGTATGATGTGAAAATATTTAATAAATCCATGTTGTCGGCCACAATAAAGCCCAATAGTGCAAGCAAAAAGGTCAGCAGGCAGCAGCCACACTGGAAGCCATCCAAACATGCATAAGAAGATGTTCTTGAAGGGGGAATGAAATCAGGCATATGCTTTTTTTGATCTGCAAAGAAAACACTTCAAGAAGTTTTGTAAAAGGACATCAACATAATTTACTTAAAAACTCTATGATCTTTGTTTATGCACTTAAACTCTACATACTCAGTTTTACTTATGATCTGGGGTTATTTTTGTCATGGTTTTAGTTCCTTTGATTCCTTTTATTCCCTTTGAGACAAATAACAATGCTGAAGCATCCAGTGATATTTTAGACAATCAAAAGCTTCTAAATTTGTGGCACCAAATTGGTCAAATCTATTTCCCATTTAAACATGACATGATCCTTCATGCACAAAGCATATACCACAGAGAACTTGACTAGTCTGCACAGAACCCTGTCCTCAACCTTGTCCAACACCTCTGAGAGGAACTAGACTCAGGACTGTGAGCTAGGCCTGATCGTGAACATGCTAAATGTCTCCTGCAGCATGGTTCCAAAATGTGGTTGTACCAAAGATAGTTTTATCAAGTGATGTTAACGAGCCCACAGAAGGACAGTGCAGTGTACCCAAAGTGGATCATACCCATTACATTGGAGCCAGAAGACACTAGTTAGTATCTGCTTTTAAAAGGTGGCTTTAAACACTAATCCTTCTTTGCTTAAGTAGATGCATTCATTCAGCTACACAGTGCTTCATTAGACATATGCACTTAGTCATAACAGTAAACCCACTCAAATATCAGTGCTGTTTATATCCCCCAAAGAGTACTTATCATGCAGCAAGAGCTCTTTGGCTCAGAGGCTTTAGCAGCAGCCTCTGGAGGTGCGTGAAGACCTCATCTGAGTGAGAGGGGACTAAGTCAGGGACACTGAGCGATGCAGACAGTGAGCACGTACGTGGTCCATCTTCGCATGTCTACACGGTCACTCTGTTCACATGCAGACAGGCTTGTCTTGTATTGTCAGTGTAGATAAATAGACTGTCTTGCTTCCTGCCCATCACATTAAATCATCCTTTTCCTCATGGGTCATGGTGACAGTGCAGTGCATGTAAAGCTAGGTTTTGTGTGTCATTATGCATATGCATACTGTTGGATTAATAAACCAAATTGGCCTGTGGGGCCATTAACGTTTGACTTTATTCTACTCTATGTATTAATGTGCTTTTTTGTGTGTGCCTGTGGTTGTAGTGGTCACCATTTACTCCACGCTGGGAGGTCCAGCCATTGCCCATGGGCTGAATGAGACTCAAGTCACCCACATCATCACCAGCAAAGAGCTCCTGGAGACCAGACTCAGGGTTAGAAGACACACAAACACCAAAAAGAATGCAGTAAATTTTCTCTACACGGGAAATTTGTTTTTCATCACAAAATTTGAGAACCTAGACAATGCTGTATAGAACAATAATAATTAGAAGACTCTTGTGTGGACAAATATCTCATATATAATCTCTGATTAGAACAGTGATATTAAGGGAACTTCTGAGCCAAAGTTGTCCCTCAGATAGAGCACACTGTTCAGTGCTGACAGGATTAATTGCAGTGTGCCGTAACAGAGTTGTAAATGTTAGACGCCACGTGCTGACTGTTATGGCCTGTTTTGCGCAGGTTTAATGCCAAGACAAGCTGCACGCCTGCATTTCATCTTCCCATTTGTAATCTAGGCAGCATTAAACAACATTCCTCTGTTCGCTTGTTCGCGGACAAACCTTGCCATCCTTTGTCACTATAAACACAACATATATATTGCTCTGTGTGTGTGTGTGTGTGTGTGTGTGTGTGTGTGTGTGTGTGTGTGTGTGTGTGTGTGTGTGTGTGTGTGTGTGTGTCAGGCCATCCTAACTGAAGTTCCGAGGCTGCAACATATCATTGTTGTGGACAACACGCCAACCACATGGCCCGGCTATCCATGTGGCATCAGCATCCACAACATGGCTGCGGTTCAGAAGCTGGGAGCCAGGCATGAGAAAGGTGGGTTTTGTCTGTGCCTCTGTTTATTGATTTACATGAGCTTTGCTTTCAAGAGTTCCTGAGTAATAGAATTGCTGTGGGGCTGTTTTGCAGAGAGGCGGGCTGGTTGCTTATTTTAAAAAAAGGTTTTCTGTATAGTTTTGTGTCTCATGGTGATTCCTGTCATTACACAAATTATTCCAGTGAATAATGGCAATAAAACCAAAGACACACCACTTGATATAAAGTACTTTAACAGAGCAAAAAGAACTGATCTGTGCAGAGTGACCTATGTAGTGTCTAACAATCTATAGCAAGATGCCATTTTCAAGTTCTAAGGAGGCATTTTTTTAACCCCCTTATAAGTACAGTGTAAATGTTTTTAGGTCACTTATTATTAAGACTGCTAAAATTCACCATAAGTCATGTTACAATTGCCGTATCTTCTTTGGTGACTGTGCTTCTTGGAGTGTCCTCGCTGACACGTCTTGTGCAACAAATATTTTATTACAAAACAGACAGTGTCAAAAAGGTACTTTTACAAAAGTCACCCGGGAGTGGCTCAGCCAAATGTCCAAACTCAGTTCAGAGAAGGGTGT